>JBBPBX010036280.1:15493-31570 GCA_038048925.1 Garcialebias charrua | reverse complement strand
TGTGTAAAGTCCATGACAGATGGCTCAGTTCACCTTTGTCCAGCTCCATCTTCAGAACAACTCTGTTTCATCTGGTGCTTTTGGTTTAAAGGACATTTGCTAAACTTGTGTCATTCTTGCTGGTCTCTGCTAATGTTTAGTGCTTGGTTTACCTTTAAGAGTCCAAACTCAGCTGTACTTTATAATTGAGCAACAAATTGTGTGTCGGGGCCATGACTTTAGATATTATTATTATTTTATTTTTTATTTTTTTAAAGTGTTGTCGCCTCAACAATAAAAGCTTGCATTCTTCTTTCTGGAGTTAGTGATGAAACATAACAATGTGTCTATTTCAAACATACACTTCATTTTATTTTTCACTATAATCAATATGCATTTGTACTGCATTTGTACTGTTAATCATAACATAATGACTATAAGAATGACCTGTTAAAACCCGTTAAATTTGCTTTTATACATGGCCAAAACATTTTTGCCATATTTTGCTTTTGTTGGCAGGAGATATGCTAACTCTAGTAAAATCAGAGGTAAACCTTTATGTATCTTATTTGTCTCACGGATGATTGATTGGATGGAAATTTGGGAAACTTTGAGGTCAGATTAAGGCACTGAAGTCATTATGCTTCTCAAACCATGCTGAAATGAGTTTAGCAGTGAGACAGGGTTTTATTATTCTGCTGAACTGCCATCAGTGGTTCCTGTTTCCACAAGGGGATGTAGTTGGTCGGCAACAATGTTTAGGTAGGTGGTATGTGTAAAAATAGCATCTGCATGAATGACAGAACCTAAGGTTTCCCAGTAGAAGGCAGCTCAAACATCACATCACCCCCACCTATGTGATTTTGTCCCTCATCGCGGAGCAAAAAGAGGGACTTGAAAATACCCTTTGTCCATCCATCTGTTTGTCTGTGAATGCTGTGAGCACAAAAACTTGAAAAATAAGTGAGGTACTGTCTTTTTTCCTTTCAGAAATTGGATTGTCATGTCACAATCCAAAATGGCCACAACCATATGTAAACCAGGCACCCCTATCATTAGAGGAAACTAGAAACTGCTTTCTAGTTTTATATTTTTATATTTATATTGATGGAAAAGTATAGTTTCCTGAAATGATTGGGGTGGCCAAGGCCACCACTGGCCACCCCCTTGCTCCGCCTTTGCTGGTGGTGGATAAAATTGCTTCCTCCACTTGCCAGGATCTGTCACTTTACACTGCTTCAGATAAGAAGAAAAAAGAACACCTCTGTTATACACAACTTAACATATCAAACAGTCACTATTCTGCTTCAGATAAGAAGAAAAAAGAACACCTCTGTTATACACAACTTAACATATCAAACAGTCACTATTCGTGTGCCTCAGCAAAGGGGGACATTGGCGTACCATTTTTTTAATGTTGCATTCTGGTGTTCTGTCCTCAATATGATTTAAAATAAAACATGATTTATTAAACCAGACCACCATTTTTAGTTCATCCATAGTCACTTTCTAATGCTCAAATGTTCATTTGAAGAAACTTTCACTTGTGGCAACACCTTCAAGGATTCGAGGATTCAAGGTTATTTATTTGTCATTCCACCACATGTGGTACAGGTGGTGGTAAGAAATTGTGTACACAGGATCCCAGCTACATCCAACAAAAGTATAAAATGTAAAAGAAAAACCGCAATAAGATCTAAGCTATGAACTAAGAAAAACATCAATTAATATTAGGGATGCACCGATCCAATTTTTTTTTTAACTTCCGTTCCGATCCCGATACAGTACTTAAATCTGGATGTCGGCCGATACGATCCAGTTCCGATATCATCAATGATTTTAGATGAGGTTGTAATAATCTCCTCTCAAGTACAATGTGTACACATATATACATGCATGTCCAAAAAGGGCAACTTGAGGGAAGTTGTATTAATGTTGGACAAGTTTCAAAGTTACAATTAACACAAAACGTGTTTTATTTTATTGCTAGCTTTAAAGTGGATATTAAAGTGATTAATTTAAGTTATTGTTTGTTTAAAGTGATTTTATATATTATTTTAAATAAGGGGGTGATATAAGAGATGATTTTCTTTTTTCTGCACTCTTCATTCAATGTTTTCTTTTTGATTAATTTGTTTTTGTCTCTTTTAAAATGAATGAATAAATGAATTAAATTAAATATTAAAATGGCTTTACATCTGCTAAGTTCATGGCAAAAACCAACACAGACATGTTCCTGTTTTTAGTATTTTACATTGCTTTATAATGTAGCTGTTTGTGTTTCGTTTTTTAATACAGTTTTCATGTAATTTTTAATTAATATGCTTTTTATGATTGTCTACTGTTGTACTGATAAATATCTCATAGAGGGTAAACTATATCTTGGCTGCAAGTATCAAGCTGTGAAATCCTTTATTTTCTACAGCTGATAGCTGTTGGTCATTAATTATGATGAAGTTTAGCAACTTCTCTGTGAACATTTGAGCTCGGTGGCTTCAACGATGTGTTTTTCTTGTTCAATCCGAAGCAGGTGCTCTGATTTCGATCCGCCGCTCTCAGCCTGTCCCTCCTCCAAGACGGGCAGACAGAGCGGGTCGGAGGGGAAGCGAGTGGCCGAGGTTGGGATGCCTGTGTTTCGGTTCAGCGAGAGTGGCGTCCTGGTGAAGCCCCAGAGCTCAAATGTCCAAATTAAAACTAACTTGGCCGCGGTGGCGCTATGGCTCGGTAGACATTGCACGTTGCTGTCTTGTGTTTATTGTAAAATACTTTCACACAGCAGACATGTTACAATGAAAAGTTGGCTAGCTGTTTGTTACAGCGCTACTGCACATTGTAGCTGGCTGCAAACTATGAAATGGATTTCCTGAATGTGAGGCGGGTCTTGTTACTCTGGGTTCATGAGACACTTCTCCATTCAGGAAATCCATTCCATAGTTTGAAGCCACCATGGATCGGAAATATCGGCAAGTTGGATTGGAAAATTCCGATACGTAAATTATGCTGTATCGGAGGCCGATACCAATACTGGATCGGACCGCCCCATTCCTACTAAATATACACTAAGCACTAGAAGCATAAAAACATTACTTCGAACAGCAGCATAAACATGAGTCTGTGTGAGCAGATGATTATGCATGAACACAGCAACATGAAACAGATCAGCAGCAACATGATGTGATATTTCACAGTGATTATTCTGGTTATTTATTCATGAGTCTAACAGCCTCAGGGTAGAAGCTGTTCCTCAGTCTAGTGGTTCTACACTTAATGCTCCTCAACCTCCTTCCTGAGGGGAGTGGGGCAAAAAGTGTGTGTGCTGGGTGAGTGGGGTCCTTCATGATGCAGGTGGCTCTCTTCCTGCATCTGGAGGTGTAGATGTCTGTGATGGTGGGGAGACTGACTCCAACATCTTCTGTGCAGCCTTCACCACTCTCTGCAGAGCTTTTCTTTCTGCAGCTGTGCAGCCTCCATGCCACACATTGATGCTGGAGCACAGGATGTTCTCCACTGCACACCTGTAGAAGGAGGTGAGGACTGAGCTTCTCAGACCAGCTCGTCTCAGCCGTCTGAGGAAGTGAAGTCACTGATGACCTTTCTTGATCAGGCTCATTGAGTTGTTGCTCCAGCTGAGGTTGTCATCCATGTGTACACCCAAGTATTTGTAGCTGAGACCACTTCCACCGCAGATCCACCTATGTTCAGTCAGTGTAGGTGTGTTTGTTCCCTCTGAAGTCCATGACCATCTCCTTCATCTTCTTCACATTGATGTGTAGGTTGTTCTTCCTGCACCAGCTCTCCTGGGGCCTCATGTACAAAGACTTGCATGGACTTCTTACTGAAACATGACGCACGGTCAAATCCAGAAAACGGCGTACGCACAAAAAAATCCAGATGTATCAAACTGTGCGTACGCCGGAATCCACGCACATTGCTTTTGTACATCACAATCAACGTGGAATTGAGCGCACATGAGAGAGTGGCCGACTCCGCCTTTGACACGCCTCCATATAAATATGCAAATTCATTTAAATATGCCCTGCACCAGAGGAATGTCGTCTTGTCCCATCATGCATCACGTTCTTCAACTGCTAAAACAGCTAAAAATAAACAAAAAACAAGAATTTAAGCTGTGCAAAACTATTCAGTCTTTCTGTTTTTTATATTTTTTGCAGGTTATATTCTAATTGCGTCCATGTGGATGTAATAATTGTTAATCATGTGTGTTTGGTGTGAACAATAATGATTTTCACATCATGAACAGTTTCTCAGAATCACCTCTAAGTGTCGCCAATGGAACCAAAACCACAGAAACGTGCGTACGCCAGCCCTGGAGTTGGCGTAGGGCTGCGCACATTTCCACGTTCAGTTCTGTTTTGATACATGCGGAATTTTGCGTGGAAAATGGCGTACGCAAGGTTTTTGTGCGTACGCACCGTTGATACATGAGGCCCCAGGTGTTCTACCTCTTGCCTGTAGCTGGACTCATAATTGTTTGTGATGCATCCCACCACCACTGTATCATCTGCAAACTTTACAATATGACAACCTGGATGGGTATCTGCACAATCATACATGAGTAGAGTGAACAGGAGAGGGCTCAGCACACATCCCTGAGGAGAGCCACTGCTGAGGGTTATGATAGAGGAGGAGAAGTTGTGGATCCTCACTGACTGTGGTCTGTTTGTTAAGAAGTCTAGTACCCAAATGGAGGCACTCAGAATTATTGTCTGAGTGTCGAGGTGAAGCCCAACAGATTTACTTTCACAAGCAGAACATTATGGCTGGCCTTAATGCTCCACTTGATATATAAATAAAACTTTATTAGAATTGGCTTTGGGTTTGTTTCAGATGTAATGGACAGGGGGATGAAAAGACAGAAGAAAACATTCATTCATTCAACCTTTATTTATACAGGCTAGCCTGTAAGCAAAGGCAGAAAAGTGAGAGAAGGGGTAAAAGGGAAAGAAGGTGATAGGAGTAGAGAGAGAGAGAGAGAGAGAGGTATAAAGAGAACACACATCAACATCATTGAAGTCTGCCTCTAGACCTGCGGAAAGAAAAAAGACAAAACCATGAAACCACAACAACAAATAACATACAAAGTCAAAGTCAAAGTCAAAGTCAACTTTATTGTCAGATCTGCAATATGTACTGTACAGGACATACACAGGACCGAAATTGCGTTTCTCTCAGTCCCTCGGTGCAACAGTAAACATCTAAACATTGAAACACTGAAACATATAATAATAGACATAAGCATAAAATAGTAAAACTAACACTGTCCTGAGTTTTTTGCATAGTGGTATAAGAGTATGAAAATTTACACCAACTCTAAAACTAAAACATTAAACATTTAATGAACATAATACTGTCCTGAGTTTTTGCATACTAGTATAAAAAAAGAGTATAAAAAGTATAACTAAAATAAACTAAAGGTTTCTAGCATTGACATTTGCAAAGTGGCAAAGCAGCGTATGAGTTAATGTACACAGTATATGTATGAGGTAGTAGTTGATGTTGTTATAGAGGCAAAAAGTGGCATATGCAGTAAGGCACATTGGGCATCCCTAAATAAGACCGTTCAGAGCACACTGTATATGTATCAGCAGTGGTGTAGATATTAGAGTAGTGTAAATGTAAACAGTAGTAATTACATGTAAGCAGTAGTAATAAAAGTAAACAGTATTAATAAATGTAAACAGAGAATGTAAACAGTATTATGATTATAGGCAGTGATGTAATACAAACATTAGTGCAAGTATGAGAAGTAGTGCAAACTGTATGAGCACATGACCGAGAGTTTAGTGAATAACCCGTTTGATGACACAGAGTCCAGTGTTAAAAACTTTGTGTTGTGTGGTAATGTGTGAGAAAGTTTTAGTGTTAAGGCAGTTCAAATGGGAGGGGGGGCAGAGCAGGCAGAGTGTTTAGCATTCTGACTGCCTGATGAACAGAGCTGTCTCTCAGTCTGCTGGTTCGAGCCTGGAGACTCCTCAGTCTCCTCCCTGATGGCAGCAGTCTGAAGCAGCTGTGTAGTGGGTGTGTGGGATCACCTGCCATGCGGTGGGCTTTCCGAGTGAGGCGTTTGCTGTGTAAGTCCTGCAGTGAGGGCAAGGAGGTGCCCACGATCTTCTCAGCTGCTCTCACAATGCGCTGGAGGCTCTTGCGGCAGGATGCAGTACATGCACCAAACCACACAGTGATGCAGCTGGTCAGGACACTTTCTATGGCACCTCTGTAGAAGGTGCTCATGATGGGGGTTGAAGCTCCAGCCCTTTTCAGCTTGCGGAGAAAGTAGAGACGCTGGTGAGCCTTCTTTGCCAGTGCTGCAGTGTTCCTGCTCCAGGACAGGTCCTTTGAGACGTGCACTCCCAGGAACTTGGTGCTGTCTACTCTCTCCACTGCGGTGCTGTTGATGGTCAGAGGGGCATGTTGTGCATCCCTCTTCCTGAAGTCCACAACAATCTCCTTTGTCTTCTCCACGTTGAGAGTGAGATTGTTGTGTCCGCACCACAAGGCCAGGCGGCTCACCTCGTTCCTGTAGTCCGTCTCATCGTTGTTGCTGATGAGACCCACCACTGTTGTGTCGTCCGCAAACTTGATGAAGTGGTTGGAGCTGTACGATGGTGTGCAGTCGTGTGTTAGCAGGGTGAATAGAAGGGGGCTCAGCACACATCCTTGTGGGGCCCCTGTGTTCAATGTGATGGTGCTAGATGTGTTACTCCCGACCCGCACTGTCTGTGGTCTCCCGGTCAGGAAGTCTAGCAGCCAGTTACACATTGAGGTGTTCAGCCCCAGACTGTCCAGTTTAAGGATGAGCTGTTGGGGGATGATGGTGTTGAATGCCGAGCTGAAGTCGATGAACAACATTCTAACATAGGAGTCCTTCGTGTCCAGATGTGTGAGAGCTGTGTGAAGGGCAGAGGAGATGGCATCGTCGGTTGAGCGATTAGGTCGGTATGCAAATTGGAAGGGATCCAGGGAGTCAGGGAGGACAGATGTGATGCTTTTCATGACTAGCCGTTCAAAGCACTTCATCAGGATGGGGGTGAGTGCTACTGGGCGATAGTCATTGAGGCATGCGGGCGTTGCCTTCTTTGGGACAGGGATGATGGTGGTGGCTTTGAAACAGGTGGGGACGATGGCCTGGCTCAGTGAGATGTTAAAGATGTCCGTGAAGACCGCTGCGAGTTCCCCTGCACAGTCCTTCAGCACACGACCAGGTATGTTGTCAGGACCAGAGGCCTTCCGGGCGTTAATCTTGATGAATGATCGCCTTACGCTGTCTGAGGACAGCGTCAGCACCTGGCCATCAGGAGAGGGGGGGAGTTTATGTGCTGGTGTGCTGTTACTTGCCTCGAACCGAGCAAAGAACTCATTCAGTTCATTCAGCGCAGAGGCTGAGCTGTCACAGGTCTGGGGGGGTGGTTTGTAGTTTGTGATGGTCTGTATTCCCTGCCACAGACTGCGTGTATCCCTGCTGTCCTTGAAACGGTGAGCTATTTTCCCAGAATACTGCCTCTTTGCCTTTCTGATGCCCCGGTCCAGGTTGTTTCTGGCTGCCCTCAGGCCCACCTGATCTCCCGCTTTGAAGGCAGCATTCCTGGCTTTCATGAGTCTGTGAACCTCAGCTGTCAGCCATGGCTTCTGGTTAGCCCGAACAGTGATGGTTTTAAGGTTGGTTACATCATCAATGCACTTGGTGATGTATGAACATACAGTGTCTGAGTACTCCTGGAGACATGTGGTGTTGTTTGTGGTAGCAGCTTCTTTGAACATACTCCAATCTGTGGTGTCAAAACAGTCCTGGAGTGCCTCTGAAGACCCCTCTGGCCACACTCGTATCTGCTTGCGGACTGGTTTTGTGACTTTCACCAGTGGCCTGTATGCTGGCTTTAGCATAACACAGATATGGTCAGAAGCACCAATGTGGGGGAGGGGGATGGCTCTGTAGGAATTTTTCATGGTGGTGTAAACCTGGTCCAGGGTGTTGTTTCCTCTTGTTGCAAAGTTTATGTTTCTGTATGTTTTTGGAAGAACACTCTTTAAATCTGCTTGGTTGAAATCACCAGCCGTGATGAGAAAAGCATCAGGGTGGGCTGTTTGTTGCTCACTGATGTGCAGATATAGTTCATTCAGTGCCTCACCTCTATCTTTGCTGTTGGAGCTTGGAGGGATATATACAGCAACAATCAAAACAGCTGTAAACTCCCTCGGTATGTAGAACGGTCTGCATTTAATAGTCATGAACTCCACTAAATGTGAGCAGTGTTTGTAGACCACAGCAGCATCACGACACCATGCGTTGTTGATGTAAACACAGAGCCCGCCTCCGCGAGTCTTACCTCCCTAATTAGTCTTACCTCCTATAATTATAATTATAACATCATTAGAAAGTATTTTATATGGTACATGGTAATACAAGATGTATTAAGTGGCCACTACAACCCAACTGAGTGTGTATCTGATAAAAACCTGAATCTAAACACTATAAGATTTCTCCATAAGAATGTTCAATAGTGGATGTGGTGACCCACAGACCTATCCCCACAGGACATGATGGTAACACAGGGAGGACCGGAGCCACAGACACACATCGGTCCACAAGCTCAGAGCCCCGGGAGTCCCCCAACAGGGACAACCACACCCCACCAGAAAGAGAGGCAGAGGGAAGCCCTGGGTGACCCTCAGCAACCACAATGCAGAGACCCCAGGAGGCTGCAGCGATGAGCATCCTTCCCTGGGATGTTGTTTGGCCGGTTGCTTTGTGAGGATTAATCCTCCTGAAAGTACTCCTCACTTCAGCTGAGGTCACGCTGAGAAGCTCTTCTTCCGTTGCTGGGGTGAGTCTGGTGCTTCAACATCAACAATAACTTTCAGCACATTGTGCTAAATATATTCAGCTAATAGCCTGCCTTCACTTTTCAACTGCAATGATGAGCAATGATTGCCCAAGAAATTGTCTCAAGTTCACCTGTTTTCTTTCCTTGAACCACTTTTGATAGGACCTGACCAATGCAGCCCGTGACATCTCAAATGAGCTGCAGATGGAGAGGTGTCAGCTGTACAGAGCCAGTTTAAGTAATGTCAGAGAATCATGAGATCCATGTTTATCTCTCATGGATGATGAGCTTCCTTTGTTAATTGATTGAGATGTTTTGTGAGTCGAACCTCGGATTCAGGAGGAGCAGTGTGGTTTTTGTCCTGGTCGTGAAACACTGGACCAGCTCTACACTCTCAGCAGGTCCTGGAGGGTGCATGGGAGTTTGCCCAACCAGTTTACATGTGCTTTGTGGACTTGGAAAAGGCATTCGACCGATGATAGATAGATAGATAGATAGATAGATAGATAGATAGATAGATAGATAGATAGATAGATAGATAGATAGATAGATAGATAGATAGATAGATAGATAGATAGATAGATAGATAGATAGATAGATAGATAGATAGATAGATAGATAGATAGATAGATAGATAGATAGATAGATAGATAGATAGATAGATAGTAGGCATGTAACGAGATCTCGTTGTACGAGATCTCGCGATATTAAACTCCCGCGATATCTCTCGTTGAGAGGTAACGTTGTCTCGCGAGATGCTAATGCTAATGCTAGCAGAGCCCCTAGCAAGTCAGCGTCACGGACAGCATGGCTTCGCCGGATGAAGTTGCTATAGAAGACGCCCCAACTACTGATGGAGGGTGCCGCAGACGCCTCTACATTGATGGAGGGTAACGGCGCTGCCGACGCTGCCCCGAATGTAAAGACACGCGTGTAAACACCGGTGTGACCGGTGTTGCCAGATAGAGTCCCACCCACCCAAAGCAATCTCTACCCGCAAAAGTCAGAAGGAAAATCGCGGTGAACCGCCCAATCTGGCAACACTGGTGAGTGACGGCTGCAGAGTCAGTTTTGGAAAGTCCTGCGTGAATATCTATTTTTTTAAACAAAGTTGAACGTTCTAAGGTCTAAGGAGATTCAATCAGTAAAATGAAGACATCAGTTGGGTTTGTAATACATGTTAAAACAGAATAAAAGCCTTTTTGCGGCATAAAACCGATCTTTGAAGTTTTCTTGAACTAATGTTAAAATCTCGTCTCGTTCTCGCGAGATCTGTGATTTTCTCGTCTCGTCTCGTGAGTTTTGTGTATCGTTACACCCCTAATAGATAGATATAGATAGATAGATAGATAGATAGATAGATAGATAGATAGATAGATAGATAGATAGATAGATAGATAGATAGATAGATAGATAGATAGATAGATAGATAGATAGATAGATAGATAGATAGATAGATAGATAGATAGATAGATAGATAGATAGATAGATAGATAGATAGAGATAGATAGATAGAGATAGATAGAGATAGATAGAGATAGATAGATAGAGATAGATAGATAGATAGATAGAGATAGATAGATATAGATAGATAGAGATAGAGATCTCGTTGTACGAGATCTCGCGATATTAAACTCCCGCGATATCTCTCGTTGAGAGGTAACGTTGTCTCGCGAGATGCTAATGCTAATGCTAGCAGAGCCCCTAGCAAGTCAGCGTCACGGACAGCATGGCTTCGCCGGATGAAGTTGCTATAGAAGACGCCCCAACTACTGATGGAGGGTGCCGCAGACGCCTCTACATTGATGGAGGGTAACGGCGCTGCCGACGCTGCCCCGAATGTAAAGACACGCGTGTAAACACCGGTGTGACCGGTGTTGCCAGATAGAGTCCCACCCACCCAAAGCAATCTCTACCCGCAAAAGTCAGAAGGAAAATCGCGGTGAACCGCCCAATCTGGCAACACTGGTGAGTGACGGCTGCAGAGTCAGTTTTGGAAAGTCCTGCGTGAATATCTATTTTTTTAAACAAAGTTGAACGTTCTAAGGTCTAAGGAGATTCAATCAGTAAAATGAAGACATCAGTTGGGTTTGTAATACATGTTAAAACAGAATAAAAGCCTTTTTGCGGCATAAAACCGATCTTTGAAGTTTTCTTGAACTAATGTTAAAATCTCGTCTCGTTCTCGCGAGATCTGTGATTTTCTCGTCTCGTCTCGTGAGTTTTGTGTATCGTTACACCCCTAATAGATAGATATAGATAGATAGATAGATAGATAGATAGATAGATAGATAGATAGATAGATAGATAGATAGATAGATAGATAGATAGATAGATAGATAGATAGATAGATAGATAGATAGATAGATAGATAGATAGATAGATAGATAGATAGATAGATAGATAGATAGATAGATAGATAGATAGATAGATAGATAATAGATATAGATATAGATATAGATAGATATAGATAGATATAGATAGATAGGCCAATGGACCGATGGATGGATGGATGGATGGATGGACAATAGACAGATGGATGAATAGATGGTTGGCTGGAAGGAAGGAAGGAAGGAAGGAAGGAAGGGAAGGAAGGAAGGAAGGAAGGAAGGACAAATGGATGGATGGATGGGCTGATGGATGGATGGACGGATGGGCTGATGGATGGATGGACGGATGGATGTATTATCAGGTTTTATCGCCTCTCATAAAAACCAGGTTTTATCTTCTCTCATAAAAACCAATCATTCTGCAATAGGCCCACTTATCACTCAAATAATAAATCAGTCTCTACAATCTGGTCATGTTCCACTGCCTCTAAAAACCGCCATCATTAGGCCTCTTCTGAAAAAATCTAATTTGGATCCCGACATTTTTTCTAATTACCGCCCAATTTCACACCTCCCTTTTCTGTCTAAAGTGCTGGAAAAAGCTGTTGCTGCTCAGCTGCAGGATCACCTACAACAACACTCCCTGTATGAGAAGTTCCAGTCTGGATTCAGGGCAGCTCACAGTACAGAGACTGCATTGCTGAGGGTTACCAATGATGTCCTCTTGGCTGCTGACACTGGCTCTCCCTCCATCCTTGTCCTCCTTGACCTCACTGCAGCCTTCGACACTGTGGACCATAGTATCCTCCTCCACCGTCTTCATGTGGAGGTCGGTCTCTGCGACACAGTCCTGGACTGGTTCAAATCTTTCCTCTCCAATAGGCTGGAATGTGTTAGTCTTGGCAACGCCACGTCCCAGACAGTTTGTGTCTCCTGTGGTGTCCCTCAGGGGTCGGTTCTGGGGCCCCTGCTGTTTTCCCTTTACATGCTGCCTTTAGGTCAAATTATTAATCAGTTCAACATTTCTTTTCACTGTTATGCCGACGATACACAGCTTTACATCAGGACTGGAGCATCCTCATCTTCCACCTTGTCATCTCCATCTTCACTCACTGCCCTCTCTGCCTGCCTGGAGGCAATTAGGGCATGGATGAATCAGAACTTTCTTCAATTAAACTGCTCCAAGACTGAGGCCATACTGATTGGCACCCCTCACCAGGTACAAACATCTCCTATAACAAGACTTTCCTTTTCTGGACAAGACATCCCCCTCTCCACCTCTGTTACTAATCTTGGAATAAAAATGGACTCCAATCTTACATTTGAAAATCACATTAAGCATCTGTTTAAAACTTGCTTCTTCCATCTTCGAAACATCTCCAGACTTCGCCCATCCCTAACTTTTTCCGATGCTGAGAAGCTCGTCCATGCTTTTGTCTCCTCCAGGCTCGACTACTGCAACTCCCTGTTTATTGGAATCCCTGGCAAAAACCTTCAGAAACTTCAATATATTCAAAACAGTGCAGCAAGGATCTTGTTGAGAGTTCGTAAATTTGAACATATTACGCCCATTCTCCATAACCTTCATTGGCTTCCTGTCGCCTACAGAATTCAGTACAAAACTGCTCTCATTACACATCAATGCTTACACGGAACTTCACCAGATTATCTGAAGGATATTCTCATTCCATACTCATCCACCCGTTCGCTGCGGTCACAGAACAGCAATCTCCTTCACATTCCGAGAACCAAATTAAGGACCATGGGAGACCGGGCTTTCAGTGTGGCTGCCCCCCGCCTGTGGAACTCTCTTCCTGACTGTCTAAGAGCCCCACAGTCTGTGGTTGACTTTAAGAGCGACTTGAAGACCTTTCTTTTCGACCAAGCATACTCTACCTCCTCATGATTCTACTTTTGATCTTAGCTGATATTGTTATTGATTTTAATTGTTTTATTATTTGTTTTATTGTCATTTAATTCTGTTGCTCCTTGTAGCACTTTGAGATTTTCATTAATGAAAAGTGCGTTATAAATTGAATTCATTCTTATTATTATTATTATTATTATCTTCTTCTCAAAGCTCCACAGAGCCTTGTTTTAATCTGTTATTAATTTGATTTGAGAATGAGTTTTTGTTTAGTTTTTCTGTGGATTCATCCAGAATATTTTCAGCCACAAGACAACAATTTAGACAAATTTAGGGGAAAATCTATATTTTCTTTACTTAAGCCACTGGATGAACCACCTGAAGAGGCAAAGATGCATCACAAGGTTGTCTGGTGTCAGCTGAACTACATGCTATGTAGCCAACATGTTTTGACTCATTCTAAAGAAAAATGAGTAATGGGATGTTATGAACTGATGGAATAATCATATTTAAGATTGATGGTATTGCTTGCAGTTGAATTTGTATTTGGGTTTCATTTGTGGATAGATGTTTATGTTAACGTGGTCTCATGCCATCTTTTGGCTTCTTGAGAACGAGGCAGCTTCTGTAAGGTTTTTCTTCCCCCTGCTCCCTTTTCACTCTGCATGTAAACATGTTGCTTTTAGGTTTTTATATTAGTGTATTATCAATGATTTATGATGTTAGATTATAGAAAATAATTAAACAAATGAAAGAAAGGTAACGTTAGTGCAGCTCAAATACAGTTTTGTTTGGTTCTAGGGTGTTTTTCAAACATTTACTTGCAGTTAAAGGCATTATTGTAAAAGTTACGGTTTTCAATTATACATGTGCTTTGTGTCACATCTGACTGGTGGGCTTCATGTTAATAATCTTTATTGACAGGATGAGTTAGGCTTAATTTCAAAAACAGTAATTTATCGACTGTTACATGTACATAAATGGCTTTGATCATTGGAATACTTTTATCTTGATAAACAAAACTATTTGTACGTGGTTGACACATTCGGGTCACGCAGGAGACCAAGACATTGTTTAATAGAGAGATCTGTGTTTTACAAGCCACTTTTGGTCATTTCAGCCAAGACGCCAGAAAGAGGTCAGAGGTTAGGGGAGTGCAAGGACCCCCGCACAGTCCCAAAACTCAGATTTCTTCTGTTTCTGCCCCAAATGTCCAACATGTTAACATTAAGAGTGGGGGGGAAGACCTCTTCTGATTCCTTTCTGTAAGGACTTCACCTGTAAAAAAAAAAATCCCATTTCCTGGCAGACAGCAGCCTATGGAACAGGAGCCAGGAAAGCTGCTTTTGATTCATGCTAAATTGCACTCTCAACACAGAGCAGTATTCCTGCTCTTTTTTTTTCATTCCTTTTACACTACTTCACATTCACATATTCAGAACATATACACACGACCACCCACCCAGGTCACGATGTATTCATGCCCTCCTGTTCTCAATAACTGGCTCTCTGCATCCAGAGAAACACTTATTCCATGTACAGAGGCTCTAATTTTAGATGTGTTTTACTGTGAAGACCCACCCTATTATGTCATTAACTCTGACTAATGTGGCGGACACAGTTCCTGCTTTTGTTTTGGACCTACTCTCTGAGTTATAAATGCTCGTCTTCCTGTAGATTCGATCAAACTCAAGACTCAACCAGTTTATACAGATCCACCAATATATTTATCACCCCTCGCCAAAGGCAAAGGGGGTGATAATGTTTTTGCCCATGGATGTGTGTGTGGAGTGAATGCACATCTACAACTGACTACCTTTGGGTGCCAACCCAAGGCAAGATTAACATCACACTAGGGGTTGAACAAGTACATAATTTTTAAACTCGACATTAACATAATAATACTCGAGTAGAGCTCAAGTAGTTGATGATGTCATAGGAACTTAAGATGCAAAAAATAATTAGCTAATTAAAACCGCAAAAAAAAGTTATTTATTATTTACAAAAAAAGAACAACAAAACATTGGGAGTATATACAGTATTATGCTCATACCATTTATCTTACCTACATTGTGGGGTGGCCGTGGCATAGTGGTAATGGCAGTCGTCCCCCGATCGGAAGGTTGGAGATTGGAATACCGGTTCCCCACACCATGTGTCGTTGTGTCCCTGGGCAAGACACTTAACCCCGAGTTGCTCCCGGTAGGACTGGCAGCGCCTTGCATGGCAGCCTGCCGCTACCGGTGTATGAATGTGTGTATGAATGGGTGGATGGTTGGTATTGTAAAGCGCTTTGGGGCCCCTCATAGGGGGTTGGAAAGCGTTATATAAATAAGCTCCATTTACCATTTACCGCAAATAAGTCACGGCAAACCCCAAAATGTTAGTTATTATTACTGCAAAAGTGAAAAAAATGTGCGGCACGTCAAAAACAAAACTTAAAACAGTGGGGCGGTTGACCACCCCGCACCACCGCCTGTGGTGCTGCGCATTAGGTTTAGTTTTAGAGATTAATATGTTAATAGGTTTTTATAGGTTTAGAGTTTCATATATTTTTTTGCCTTTTATTTGTGAAACAAGGTCAGAGGAAGCTGGTTCTGGTTTGGTCGATTGGACCCGGTGTTACACCACATTCTGTGACCTGCAACAGTTCATGCAACACCGCCCCCTACGGTCACAATATACGATGGTCACAGAATATGGTGTAACACCGGTTCGCAACACGCTCCAAACAGGAAGTTGATTCATTTTCTGTTCTGTAACTGGGACGTGATGACGTCACTACGAATACTCAACGTGAAATTAAAAAACTCGATAGAGGTACAAGTAATCGATGTGTCAATTACTCGAGTAGTCTGTTAAAGCCCTACATCACACCCAACCAACTTTGGAAAAATCTATTTATTAAGCCTAAATTTAGTGTGGTAGCACCTTAGCATCTTCAGCACACATACATAGACCTGTAAACATACAAACACAAACATTGGTAGCAAAACATTGTTTGCTGTTTCAAGTTTATTTGTCATATGCATGTCAACAATGCAATGAAATGCTCAGG
>JBBPBX010036280.1:0-15384 GCA_038048925.1 Garcialebias charrua | reverse complement strand
ACATGCAACAAAAGTACAAAACCCAAAAGAACTGTAGAAACAACATGGCAGAATAAAACAGTGCAAGTAGGATGAATCAGTACAAACAACCTCACAGGCAGTAACACTGATTACATGACTGATGACATATCAACATGATACATGTTGCACACAACATACACAACAGAGGTTGCACAACAGGCCACTGCACAGGCAGCGAGCAGCATAGAAATAAACTGAACCACAATGGAAAGGCAGCGACACACATCATACAGCCACACAGTGCAGAAGCATTAAACATATTAGTGTCACAGATGTGATTCAGTTCTGTCGAGCAGGTAGACAGAGAAGTCATCTGGAGCCACAGCACAGTCGGGGGGATGGATGGCTCCAGCCATGTTTCTGTAAAGGCAAAGACACCAACAGCTCCTCGTGTCCCGTTCGCGATAAATTTGTGCGTGCAAGTCGTCCAGGTTATTCCTCAGAGGCTGAACGCGCAAAAGCAGGACTGAGGGGAGAGGGGGGTTCTGGCAGGTCCTGCACAAAACACTGGCTCACTTCCCTCTCTGTGTTTTCCTCTTATAATGCCCATATAAACAAAGGACCCAGGGGAAAATGTCTGCCGCGGAGTCCCCAAAAAGTCAGCCCAAAGTTCCCACTTTATTCAGGGGTTTTTGATTTGTTCACATGAGAACTTCAGGTTTGTTATCCTGGAAAACTTCACATGAGAAATGACTTCTGCAGAGTTACTTTTCCCTCCTAATGGTTTTTTAACGGTGACTTACTGTACGGTCCATTTCAGAAGCACACTTCATAGCGTTGTATTATGAAGAGTTGGAAGAGATTTCTGCAGCTCATTCACACCTACTAATCAAAGCTGCCATCTGCGGGGAGCGCCTTCAGCGTTCCTCTGGTTCAGCTCTTTTCAGCAGCTCTCCTGCTGAGGCCGTGTTGTCAGCAGATCGACGCTAAATACACCCAACATGTTTTCTTTTCAACTGGTGATCTTTTATTTTCCAAGAGTAGATTTTATGAAGTTCACTTAAAATGTAGCAAAACTTTATGCTTTCTCTGTAGTTTTTTTGTCCCCCTTTGGCCCAAAGCAAAAAATTGTTATTTAAATTCAGCAAAGATTTGTGATTTATTTGCAGAGCAAAATTATGCATAACATGAACGGCTACATGAGTCATTCATTTCTGATGTACATGAATAAAGAGCTGGTAAAAGAATAATTTTATTATGTTGAAGGGAAATAAAATAAACACTAAACAGTGCTCTGTTAGCATAGAGCAATTTTTGGGGGGGCTATGTTTTTGGGTTGGTTCAGCAACATTTACTAAGGCTGATTCATCTACATTTTTAATCTTTGGTCTCATTTTCACTCATATATATATATATATATATATATATATATTTATATATTTTTTTTTATATATATATATATATATATATATATATTTATATATTATTTTATGTTGTTTTGTTTGCTTATTTGTTTGATATTTTACTATTTGTACATCTTTTTGTTTTTGTTGTTATTTAACAGTTGATAGCTTAACTCGATCTTTTTACACATTCAAAAACTTTGCTGCCAAAGGAGGAAAGGCGATGATGTTTGTTTGCCTGCTGTGTTAGCAAAATATCTCAAGAAACAATGTATTAACTTTAATGAAACTCTGAAAATTCCTAATTGAATGTACATTTACAAGTTTTCAACTTTAGGAGTGATTCATCTATCTTGTAACTGCTACTAAAGTGCGTACGTAAAATCGGGACATCACCCCCAAAAAGTTTGACACCTGCTCTTTTACTGAGTGTTTAGATAGATAGATAGATAAACTTTATTACAGACTCAGGGTCCAACCTAGATAAGAGACAACAACCATGATAAAATAAAATACAAAATACAAAATACAAATAAAAAATTACAAAAAATTATAAAATAAGATAAAAAGAACAATAGAAAAAGTACCTAACCGTTCAGGAGGCAATCATACCAATGTCTCCAAAGCACAGATGAATATTTCACTGCACTATATTTGACATTAGTCAACAGTAGAATAATTCTATTATTAGACTTATGTAAACGACAAATAAATTTATACATAAAATTTCTTAAAACAGCCATCAAAGTGTTGACGCGAGCAGATACAAACAGTTCACTGGCACTGGTCCATCTGGGCTTATTTAAAAGAAGTCTTAGTGCGTCATTATAAGCCACCTTCAATCTATGAAGACTGGCTTTTTTAAAATTGCACCACAAATGTGCCGTATACAGTGATGAACAATATGATCTAAATAAGTTAATTTTCACTTCATCAGAACAGAATGCAAACTTACGAGCAAGGATATTTGCCTGAGCATATATCATTCGAACCTGACGGTAAATGTCCTCATCATCAGACCGACGGTCTGTCAACACATGACCCAGATACTTTACTTCATTTGCAACATTCAATAAAGTCCCAGACAGCTTAAAAAGTGGAAATACACTATTTTTGTCCTCTTTAGTGCGACAAATCAAAATGAGACTTTTAGAGGGGTTGAATATGATATCATGTGTCTCACCATATGCTGAACAGACATGAAGCAGCTTCTGAAGACCAGCTGAACTTGGACTAAAAACCACTAAGTCATCAGCATACATAAGATGATTGATAATTGTATCTCCAACCATGCAGCCAGTTCTACACAGGTTTAGCTGCTTAGAGAGGTCATTCATATAAAAATTAAACAGTATAGGAGATAAAATGCTCCCTTGTCTGACACCATTGCTGACACGGAAGGATGCAGACACACAATTATCCCATTTGACTTGCATATTTTGGTTAGCATACCAATAGGACAGACATCTCACTATATATTTGGGCACACCAGCTTGGCATAATTTTAAAAATAGTTTTCGATGGTTTACACGATCAAAAGCCTTGGAGGCGTCTAAGAAACACATAAAAACCGTAGAATTCTTGTTATTATAGTTATTCAGTAATTCTTTTAGGCCATATATACATAGATCAGTGCCATGCTCGGACTTGAACCCAAATTGATTGTCAGCAGACATTACTATCTTTGCAAATTTTGGCAAAAGAATTAGTTCAAAGACCTTAGATAGTGTATTAGCTAGGGCAATAGGTCTATAGTTATCAGAGCTGCCAATTTTTCCAGCTTTGTTCTTAATCACAGGAAGAATAACAACATTCATCAAGGAATCAGGAATAAAACCATGCATAATAAAACCAGTGAAACACAAGGCAAGAAGAGGGGCTACCCTTGAACTTGCAAACTTGAGATGTTCAGCTGAAATAAGATCCATTCCTATAGATTTATTTACAGATAGTTCTTCAATTGCTTGATAGACCTCATGTGACTTGATAGTTTCTGCAGTACTAACCTTGTCAACATGGAAGGGTTCACTCTGAACACAGGTAAATATCTTGCTGTAGTGTTGTTGCCAAAAATCTACAATCATATTTGCCCCAGAGGCACCATCGACAGTGCAAGGGAGAGTGGATTTATTATTACCTATAGATTTAACCTCTTTCCAAAAGGCTTTTGTGTCCTTTCCTATGAGTTTTTTTGCCAAGGAATCAGCCCTCATGGTTTGCTCATTCCGTCTAATGAAGCGTAATGCATATTTGTATTTTGCATTAGACAGCTTTTTGTGTTCAAAGATAGGACCCTGCCTGGGTTTACCTGCTAGAGCCCAATTGGTGGTAGCTTCGCGGGCTTCACTGTGGTATTTAGACACGTATGTGTTCCAACCTGGTTTATTTTTAATCTTTACGTTACTTTTATTATAAGGCAGGCTAGCCCCCAGTAGCGCTTCAGTTATGTCAGAATAAAATTGAGTTATATCGGTTCTATGTCCAAAATTAGAGCAGTTACAGTCTGTACAAGCAACCGCCTCTCTAGGTAGTTTAATTCCACATAACAAATGATCAGTTTGGGCATAGTAATGGTCTATTTGTTCCTCAGATAAAGAAGACCAGTCTATACGTGTCTGAATTTGATTATTGTCCACATTTACAGTTGCAGGTATATAATCAAATCTAATTGCCAGCTCAAAGGGGATGTGGTCAACAGTGGACACATTATATAAGATATTAATGTATACCAAAGCAGCATGAGCATCTGCTGTAGTGATACAATGGTCCAACCAAGACGTAGTATGCCAGGCTTCACTAATATAGGTGTAACTGTCAGCTGGCAAAAATTCTTTACTTGACAGTATTAGATTAGAATCTGTACAAAAATGATTCAGGTGTTTAGCAAACAGTGAATTTTTATCTGAGATGTTTGCATTCATGTCCCCCATAACATAAATACTTTTAGACTTCTCATTTTGCATAAAATAGCTAATATAAGCAAGTTTACTAAGGTATTCTTCTTCGTTATGATGACATTCATATGGAGCATAGACATTTAAAATAATAAATTCTTTGTCATGCTGTTTCACGTGTACTGCAATACACCAGTCCAAATCTAATCTAATGACATTTATCACTGAGTCCAGGCTTTTTTTCCATAATATAGCCACTCCTCCTGGTATCCTTCCTCTTTTAATTCCCAAACTGAAGTCAGTAGAAGATTCTCCAGCACCCAGGAAACTGTCATTAATAGAGTTTAGTCCTTTTAAATCCTGTTTGGCTAAAAAGGTTTCTTGCAAGCATAAGATGTCACATTTCATCAACAACTGGTCGACAACCAGACGGCGAGCTTTATCATCTGCGCTCTGCCCTAAGCGCAGGCCACGACAGTTGTAAGAGATGACTTTAATGTCCATAAATATTTATGATTTTGTGCTCATGCCAGCAATAGGCTCGCATATATCCATGGAAGGAGGGGTAGCATTTGCACCGATGACAGTTTTGCGGGGCTCAAAAAACCTTCTCACATTAGTTCCGTCAGGCCAAAGCTCTGGGTTGTACATAACAGGCATGTTTGTAAACAAGTTTTATTAGTATTTTATGTTGTGTGATACGTAATGTTTCCAGGTGTCTGAATGACTGCAGAATGCAACTCAAACAGTTAGAAATGAACATTGTTTAGACTACAGGTAAGTGTTTTTTAATGAACTGGAAGTACTGTAGACATGAAACTATCAGGATCATGAAGAACTTAGAGCATGAACATTAGTCTGTCAGGCCTGGTTCTTGGGGGAAGTCGTTCTCCGTTGCCACGGACGTTACTATCATCATGCTGATAACGGGACCACATTGCTAAAAGGACCACACTGATAACAGTACCATGCTGCTATCAGGACCATGCTGATAAGAGAACATCACTGCTAACAGAACCACCCTGCTAATAGGACCTTGATGCTAACAGGACCACTCTGCTAACAGGACCATGCTAGCTATCAGGACCACTCTGCTAACAGGACCATGCTGCTATCAGGACCATGCTGATAAGAGAACATGGTAAATGGAGCTTATTTATATAGCGCTTTCCAGCCCCCTGTGAGGAGCCCCAAAGCGCTTTACAATACCAGCCATCCACCCATTCATTCAGACATTCATACACCGGTAGTGGTAGCCTGCCTTGCAAGGCGCCATCCAGACCTACCGGGAGCAACTCGGGGTTAAGTGTCTTGCCCATGGACACAACGACACATGGTGGGCGGATGCGGGATTCGAACCTCCAACCTTCCGATCAGGGGTCGACTGCCATTACCACTACACCACGGCCACCCAACATCACTGCTAACAGAACCACCCTGCTAATAGGACCTTGATGCTAACAGGACCATGCTGCTAACAGGACCACTCTGCTAACAGGACCATGCTAGCTATCAGGACCACTCTGCTAACAGGACCATGCTAGCTATCAGGACCACTCTGCTAACAGGACCATGCTGATAAGAGAACATCACTGTTAACAGGACCACATTGCTAACAGGACCCTGCTGCTATCAGGATCATGCTGATCCTGTATACCTGCTGCCACTTGGTGCCATTTTCCGGAAACACAACATACCTTTTCACTTCTACGCCGATGACTGTCAAATTTACTTCCCCCTAAGACACAGTGGAACATGCTCTATTCAACCTCTGCTCGACTGCCTGGCTGAAATCAAGGACTGGATGGATTTAAATTTCTTAAGTTTGTATGAAAAGAAGTCTGAAGCCATGATGTTCCCTCCCAACGACACAATCACAAACCACTGCATCAACCTTTCTGCTCTAGCCCTGTCTGAAAAACAAAAAGTCACAAATCTGGGAGTGATAATGGATCCTTCCATGAAACTCAACAGTCATGTAAACATGATCGTTAAATCCTGTTTTTTCCAGCTGAGGCGACTGTCTAAGCTGAAGCCCATATTATCCAAAAATAATCTGGAGACAGTAATTCACACATTTATTACATCTAGGCTTTATTACTGCAATTCACTCCTGTTTGGTGTCAGTCAGACCACCATTGCACGATTACAACTGGTTTAGAATGCAGCAGCCTGATTTTTAACCAGTACAGGCAAAAAAGACCACATTACACAGTCTTAGCCTCCCCGCACTGGCTACCAGTTCATCTTCGAATCCAGTTCAAATTTCTCCTGTATGTCTACAAATCGCTGAACAGTCACACCAAGCTCACTGTTAACAGGACCACATTGCTATCAGGACCATGCTGATAAGAGAACCTCGCTGCTAACAGTACCATGCTGCTATCAGTGCCATGCTAACAAGATAATCTCACTGTTGACAGGACCACATTACTAACAGACCAAAAAACATGCTTCTTAGGTTGATTGGTGACTCTAAATTGACCCTAGGTGTGAGTGTGAGAGTGGATGGTTGTTTGGTGTGAGTGAGACAGGTCCCTCTTGTAAATGAGT
Source organism: Garcialebias charrua (assembly GCA_038048925.1). NCBI lineage: Eukaryota > Metazoa > Chordata > Actinopteri > Cyprinodontiformes > Rivulidae > Garcialebias > Garcialebias charrua. The sequence goes on along the minus strand of JBBPBX010036280.1, from coordinate 8,573 downwards.
CCCCGTGACTCAACGAGGCTAGCCTGTATGAATAAAGGTTGAATGAATGAATGAACTAACAGGATCATGCTGCTAACAGGACCATGCTGCTAACAGGACCACGATAAGAGAACCTCTTTCAATTAATTTCAATTCAGTTTATTTATATAACACCAAATCACAACAAAGTTGTCTCAGGGCACTTTACAGGAACATTCACATACATAGAAAAGCCAATTAGTAATGTTCTCTCTCTATGGAAAAGGACCACACTGTTAAATGGACTACACTGCTAACAGTACCATTTTGCTATCAGGACCATGCTGATAAGAGAACCTCATTGCTAAAAGAACAACACTGCTAACAGGACCACACTGTTAAATTGACCACATTGCTAACAATACCATTCTGCTATCAGAACCATGCTGATAAGAGAACCTCACTGTTAACAAGACCACATTGTTAACAGGACCATGCTACTAACAAGACCACGTTGCTAACAAGACCACGCTGCTAACAGTACCATGCTGCTATCAGGGCCATGCTAACAAGATACTCTCACTGTTGACGGGACCACATTACTAACAGGACCATGTTGCTAACAGGACCATGCTGCTAAAGGCTGAGTTATGCCCCTTTTCCACCGGTCGGCTCGGGTCGGATGTTACGTCATATGTGCGTCGCAGAGACCCCCTTTCATCCTTTTCCACCGGATATTCCGTGCTAAGCCGCGCAAGATTTCTTGAGATTTTCGGGCTGGTTTCAGAGGGGTACTGAGGCGAGCTGACCCGCTCTGGAAGTAGGAAGGAGGAGACTCGAGCAGTTTTCACGGAAGCGAGGGAAGTGATCACTGCAGGACTTTACATGAATAACACGGTAAAAACAATTATTATTTTTAAAATTTATAGCAAAGATGGGTCTTCAGCTGAACGTGTCCTTAATAAAATCACGTATTGCTCAAAACTGCAGGATTTTAAAAAGCAGGTTCGCCACGAGCAACACGCGGCGCGCGGGCGGCTTTATGTCTTTAAATGTAGCTCAATGAACAGATATAAAATATATTTCATAGCTGACTTTATAGTACGAGGGCTCCTGAGCTTAACCACGCTTTAATATTGTCACGTAGTGGTCAAATCTGCTGCATTTAAAGTAGTTTCGCTTTGACTCCTTCCAAAACTGTGCTTGCACAACGAAAATAAATTATAAAAATTCGAATTTTATTTCAAATAACTCCAACAGGATACATTTAGTATATGAACATGTTGTGATCACACTAGATTTTTTTGAAAAATATCAGCTATGTGGTTTTTGATAGAATTGATAATATGTGATACAAAGTACAAGGGAGAAAATTAATGGAGGTGTCTTTATGTCTATAAAACATTGAATTTTATTTCAAATAACTCCAACAGGATACATTTAGTATATGAACATGTTGTGATCACACTAGATTTTTTTGAAAAATATCAGCTATGTGGTTTTTGATAGAATTGATAATATGTGATACAAAGTACAAGGGAGAAAATTAATGGAGGTGTCTTTATGTCTATAAAACATTGAATTTTATTTCAAATAACTCCAACAGGATACATTTAGTATATGAACATGTTGTGATCACACTAGATTTTTTTGAAAAATATCAGCTATGTGGTTTTTGATAGAATTGATAATATGTGATACAAAGTACAAGGGAGAAAATTAATGGAGGTGTCTTTATGTCTATAAAACATTGAATTTTATTTCAAATAACTCCAACAGGATACATTTAGTATATGAACATGTTGTGATCACACTAGATTTTTTTGAAAAATATCAGCTATGTGGTTTTTGATAGAATTGATAATATGTGATACAAAGTACAAGGGAGAAAATTAATGGAGGTGTCTTTATGTCTATAAAACATTGAATTTTATTTCAAATAACTCCAACAGGATACATTTAGTATATGAACATGTTGTGATCACACTAGATTTTTTTGAAAAATATCAGCTATGTGGTTTTTGATAGAATTGATAATATGTGATACAAAGTACAAGGGAGAAAATTAATGGAGGTGTCTTTATGTCTATAAAACATTGAATTTTATTTCAAATAACTCCAACAGGATACATTTAGTATATGAACATGTTGTGATCACACTAGATTTTTTTGAAAAATATCAGCTATGTGGTTTTTGATAGAATTGATAATATGTGATACAAAGTACAAGGGAGAAAATTAATGGAGGTGTCTTTATGTCTATAAAACATTGAATTTTATTTCAAATAACTCCAACAGGATACATTTAGTATATGAACATGTTGTGATCACACTAGATTTTTTTGAAAAATATCAGCTATGTGGTTTTTGATAGAATTGATAATATGTGATACAAAGTACAAGGGAGAAAATTAATGGAGGTAGCTTGACACATTTATGTCTATAAAACATTGAATTTTATTTCAAATAACTCCAACAGGATACATTTAGTATATGAACATGTTGTGATCACACTGTGTTGTTTAAAAAAAAAAAACAGTTTCTGGACTAAATTAATCACATTTTTCTTTTACAGTCAACAGAAGAAAATCGCCAGAATTCAACAACCTGTGTCATCTTCTGGAGGAAGACGTGAGACACCAGATGGAAATTTGTTACTTCTGTTTGTCACTTCAAACTTTTCCTATTAAACGTTATATTTTCTTAAGTGGTGTCCTCGAACATTCAATTTCCTAAACTTATTTTATAATGTGAAGTGTGTATTGTGTTTAAATCCATACTGGAAGTTAAGAGAACTTTCCATTTGCATTTGACCTTTAAAGAATCATAAGATAAAGATTATTAGAATCTGCTCAACTGTTATTACGTTATAAATTATTTGGTTCTAGGATGAAGTCATACAAAAAAAGTCAAAAATTAAAAGTGGCCAAAGTCCTTTGGACAGTTTAAAGTTAAAGAATTCACAGACCATCCATCTACCATCTACCACCCAGCAGCAACTTTACCAGGGAAACTCTGGCAGTTTCAAAGATCACAGTGTGATGTTTTAAATCAACTTTATTTATAAAGCACATTTTAAAAACCACAGGGTCAACCAAAGTGCTGTACAATAACATAAAAGACAAGTTAATTAAAAACTATAAAAAGCATACAAAAATAAATACATATACCAGTCTTACTGCAGGTGTGTTAACATGCCATAAAAGATAAGATCACATGTTAAAAGCCAAGGAATAAATGTGTGTTTTTAAATAAGATTTAAAAAGTTTTGAGGACTGTCAGCAGCAACTGCTCAGCTGATCTGAGATCGGGGAGGGCAGGAAGGTTGAAGCAGCTCAGATAAATATGGTTTTGCAACTTTATCAAGCACCTTGTGCATAACTAAATAATAAAATATGCTTTAATACATCTTTATTGTAAAAATACTAAATTGGAAAATACATGGGTTTAAAGAAGGCAACAAGGTAGGATTATGAATTGGGTTTAAAGATTACAGCTCATGAGGTACTCATTATAGCATGACATCTCTTTCACAACATTCTGTCAAAGCCTTTATTGTGTTCTTCTTCTAGTGGTGGCTAGTACTGTAGTAAATAGCTTGAGGGAACACTACTGCCACCATGTGGTAAGACGAGTAGGATTCTGGACCCCGCCCACAGAAGGGGTACAAAAAAGCTGTGGAAACAGAACATAGATGTGACCCGACCCGAACTGAGCCGACCTGAGCCGATCCAACCCGAGCCGAGCCGAGCGGTGGAAAAGAGGCATTAGACTCGCGCTTTGGTCCGCAGGCTGGAGCGCGCGCGCTGCGCGTGCACTGTGCCGTGCGGCGAAATGCGTTTACAGTGTCGCCTCTGTGTTTATAGTTGTCCCACGGCGGCGCATGGCAAAGTGCTGTTCTTTTACGGACCAGCAGGAGGCAGTACCCTCTAAAACCTGTGCATATGTTGCAAGAAAGGTGTAGAAGAAGAAATCTACCGTAGAAGAAGAACTGTTTGACGTCACACAACAAAAACAAATAGCTTTCCTGCTCGCGTGCTGAACTGTTGTCTTTATTTGCGGTTTTAATGCATGGAGTCAGCGGAGGAGAAAGCGATCACGTGACTTTTGGCGAAAAAACAAAAGAAAAGTCCGACTCCAGATCAGGAACGAAGGAGAATTTAATACATTTTGTGTCACAAAACATTCCTCCATGCGTCGCGACTCCGTCTCCACGACCACAGCGGCGCAAACAGCTGCAGGCTCCGGCGTGAAGAGGGTGAAGGCTGTCGGTGGGGACCTGTCAATCAAATCGTAGCGCCCACCGCGCGCGCATAGGCTTGCGGAGTTTCAAAAATTCAGAGGTGCACGACACGCGCTAATCCCACGCGCGGGGCCAACGCGCAGGGGCGGGGACTGTGAAATTGCGTCACTTTTGGAGCGCGCACCCTCGCGCGCTGCGCGACGCGTCAAGTATGAATCTAGCTTAACAGGACCACACTGATAAGAGACAGGGTGTACTAGGGTCATGGAAGTGTGTACTAGTGCCACCGAGGACAAAACTGTGTTAGCTGAAGAGTAAAACTGTACTTTCATGTTGCAAGATTGAACTTTCAGTACTTTGTTTGCAAAGTCTGTGGCGTTATGCAAGGATTCAAAAAGATCGGCAGACATGAGTGTCAATTTAATTTAACACCATTTAACAGTCATTTTACTTAAACTCCTCCACTTGGGGCAGGACCTCCTCCCCGACCCGGAGAGGGCATGCTACCCTTTTCCGGCTCAAGACCATGGCCTCGGATTTGGAGGAACTGATCCTCATCCCGGCCGCATCACACTCGGCTGCAAACCGCTCCAGTGAAAGTTGTAAATCACGAACTGATGAAGCCAGTAGGACCACATCATCTGCAAAAAACAGAGAAGCGATTCTAAGGTCACCAAAACGGATCCTCTCAACACCTTGGCTGCGCCTAGAAATTCTGTCCATAAAAGTTATGAACAGAATCGGTGACAAAGGGCAACCTTGGCGGAGTCCAACTCTCACCGGAAACGAGCCTGACTTACTGCCGGCAATGCGGACCAAGCTCTGACACCGGTCGTACAGGGACCTAACAGCCCATATCAATGGGCCTGGTACCCCATACTCCCGGAGTACCCCCCACAGAACCCCCCGAGGGACGCGGTCGAATGCCTTCTCCAAGTCCACAAAGCACATGTAAACTGGTTGGGCAAACTCCCACGCACCCTCCAGGACCCTGTTGAGGGTGTAGAGCTGGTCCAGTGTTCCACGACCAGGACGAAAACCACACTGCTCCTCCTGAATCCGAGGTTCGACTATCCGACGGACCCTCCTCTCCAGAACCCCTGAATAGACCTTACCAGGGAGGCTTAAGAGTGTGATCCCCCTATAGTTGGAACACACCCTACGGTCCCCCTTTTTGAATAGGGGAACCACCACCCCAGTCTGCCAATCCAAGGGAACTGCCCCCGATGTCCACGCGATATTGCAGAGTTGCGTAAGCCAACACAACCCTACAACATCCAGAGCCCTAAGGAACTCCGGGCGAATCTCATCCACCCCCGGAGCCTTGCCACCGCGGAGCTTTTTAACCACCTCGGCGACCTCAGCACCAGAGATCGGAGAACCCGACCCAAAGTCCCCAGGCTCTGCTTCCTCAGTGGAAGACGTGCCAGTAGGATTGAGGAGGTCTTCGAAGTATTCCGCCCACCGACTCACAACATCCCGAGTTGAGGTCAGCAGCACGCCACCCCCACCATAAATGGTGTTGGTCGCGTACCTCTTTCCCCCCCTGAGACGCCGGATGGTGGACCAGAATCGCCTCGAAGCCGTACGGAAGTCATTCTCCATGGCCTCTCCGAACTCCTCCCACGCCCGAGTTTTTGCCTCAGCAATAATAATAATAATAATAATGAATTCAATTTATAACGCACTTTTCATTAATGAAAATCTCAAAGTGCTACAGCAACCACCCGAGCCGCATGCCGCTTGGACTGCCGGTACCTATCAGCTGCTTCCGGGGTCCCACAAGCCAAAAAGGCCCAATAGGACTCCTTCTTCAGCCTGACAGCATCCCTCACTGCCGGTGTCCACCACCGGGTTCGAGGGTTGCCACCACGACAGGCACCAACAACCTTGCGGCCACAGCTCCGATAAGCTGCCTCGACAATAGAGGCGCGGAACACGGCCCACTCGGACTCCATGTCCCCCGCCTCCCTCGGAACGTGTTCAAAGCTCTCCCGGAGGTGGGAGTTAAAGCTCCGTCTTACGGGAGACTCTGCCAGACGTTCCCAGCAGACCCTCACAATACGTTTGGGTCTGCCAGGTCTGACCGGCATCCTCCCCCACCATCGGAGCCAACTCACCACCAGGTAGTGGTCAGTTGACAGCTCCGCCCCTCTCTTCACCCGAGTGTCCAAGACATGCGGCCGCAGATCAGATGAGACGACAACAAAGTCGATCATCGAACTGCGACCTAGGGTGTCCTGGTGCCAAGAGCACACAGGGCCGGATTAACAACCCCAGGGGCCCCTGGGCACAGAAGCTCACAGGGCCCCCTCCCTAACCTAACACCCATTTTACTATATATATATTATACACACACACACACACACACACACACACACTCACATTTATTGGGTTTTACACGTATGTTTTAATTGCAGAAGATGGCTCTGTATGTCTTCTATCAACTGAACACAATTCCAGGGATTGTCATGCCACCCCGGGTCCCCACTTGGGAGCGCCACTGCTTATTGGTCAAAAATGAATACCAAGTACTGCCATCTCACTCATAAATCACACAACAACAATTAAATGAAATAAATTGTCACAAGCCAGTGCATGGCTAAAGCTTATGACAATAAAGTGTTCACTGAAAATCACTCAAGCAGAAAGCACTTCTCAAATGTTACGACTGAAGATATAATGATTCCATCACATAACACAGCTATGAACAGTCACCAAGTGATATGGGCAACTTCACACTCTGCAAAATCCAATTACAGCACTAATTCTCAGCATCACACCACAATTATGCAAGATTCATGTTTTGCAGACAGTATATAAAATAAGCAAAATACATTACATTTATTATCTGCACAGTCATAACAGTTTACATTGGACTACGGTACTCATTTCACAGAAAGCACGGTGGCTCTTACCTTTAGAAGTTCTTCTTTTTGGTATTTTTCTTTGCAAAGTCACAAACCAAGTCCTCAAAGTCCAGCACCCTCACCAGCTCAGACTCTTGGTACTTGAAGCATTCCTTGTTTTGTTAGCTCTTCTACCGTAGACATTTCTTCAGTAAAGTTAGCTGCCGTTGTTAGCTCAGGTTGGGTTCATTTGTAGAAGGCAACGCTTCCAAGCTAACGTTGCTGGTTAGCTCAAAATCTTCTAATTTCTAGCTTTAAAAAAAAAAGCTGGATATCTGGCCGCCCGATTATGAAAACTGGCAGCTCCACGATCGATAAGGACAGCGCAAGCCTTTTCATCGACTGTCCCCCACAATGCTGGGTCGCACACCCGATAAAACCAATCTGAACTGGCGGCGCTGCTACAGCTAGGTTCAAGCGGTTGTGTTGTGCAGCTAGCAATAGCCTCCTCCTCCGGACTCATGTTAGTTTGCTCACCGTCAGCATCCTCCACAACGACTTCTTCCTTCTCCGGATTTTCCTCCAAACGTTTTGCAAAGAATGTATGAATAGATGGCATACTTTTTAATAAACACGTCTCCTTCTCTTCTTTTTCTCTTTTTCTCTTTCGTTTTTGGAAACCACTTCTCTTACTCTCACTCATTTTTGCTTCTCAGATACGACAACTCACACAGTCCGATCAACGCAGTGCTACCTGTTTTATAAACTCGGTTAGGGGGCGGGCCAGCGGCGCGGCATGTTACTATGGTTTCCAACTCAGTGAAGATAAAAAATATAAATAAATAAAAAAAAATAACAGGAAGAGCGTGGATCTTACTGGTTATCTCTGTGGCTGTCGTATTTAAAATCTAAGGATATTTAATTTCCTTTCTTCCCCAAAACTGCAGTGGGCTCCCTGTGGTGGGCCCCATGGTGGGCGTGGGCCCCTGGGCCTGTGCCCAGTTGGCCCATCTGATAATCCGGGCCTGAGAGCACATATGGACACCCTTATGCTTAAACATGGTGTTTGTTATGGACAATCCATGACGAGCACAGAAGTCCAATAACAGAACACCACTCTGGTTCAGATCAGGGGGGCCGTTCCTCCCAACCACACCCCTCCAGGTCTCACTGTCATTGCCCACGTGAGCGTTGAAGTCCCCCAGTAGAACAAGGGAGTCCCCAGGAGGCGCACTCTCCAATACCCCCTCCAAGGACTCCAAAAAGGGTGGGTAGTCTGAGCTGCCGTTTGGTGCATAGGCACAAACAACAGTCAGAGCCCGTCCCCCCACACGTAGGCGAAGGGAGGCTACCCTCTCGTTCACCGGGGTGAACCCCAACGTACAGGCACCAAGATGGGGGGCAACCAGTATGCCCACTCCTGCTCGGCGCCTCTCACCAGGGGCAACTCCAGAGTGGAAGAGTGTCCAACCCCTCTCAAGGAAACTGGTTCCAGAGCCAGAGCCATGCGTTGAGGTGAGTCC
>JBBPBX010036279.1:0-13896 GCA_038048925.1 Garcialebias charrua | reverse complement strand
ACTAGCGGCACACTAGTGTGCCTAGGCACAGTGGTTGAAAAACACTGCTGTAGGCTACACAATCATGGGGAAGACTGCTGACTTGACAGTTGTCCAAAAGACGTCCACTGACACCTTGAACAAGGAGGGCAAGACACAAAAGATAATTGCTAAAGAGGCTGGCTGTTCACAGAGTTCTGTGTCCAAGAACATTAATAGAGAGGTGAAGGGAAGGAAACGATGTGGTAGAAACAAAGTGTACAAGCAATAAGGACAACCACACCCTGGAGAGGATGGTGAAGCAAAACTCATGCAAAACGTGTGGGAGATTCACAAAGAGTTGACTGCAGCTGAGTCAGTGCTTCAAGAACCACCACGCTCAGACATATGCAAGACAAGGGGTTCAGCTGTCACATTCCTTGTGTCAAGCCACTCTTGAACAAAATACTTCATCAGAAGTGTCTCACTTGGGACTGCTGCTGAGTCCAAAGTTATGTTCTCTGATGAAAGTACATTTTGTATTTCCTTTGGAAATAGAGGTCCCAGAGTCTGGAGGAAGAGGAGAGGAACAGAATCCACGTTGCTTGAGGTCCAGTAATAATAATAATAAATTCAATTTATAATGCACTTTTCATTAGTGAAAATCTCAAAGTGCTACACACATTGAATGCTACACACATTCATACACCGGTAGAGGCAGACTACCATGCAAGGTGCTTTCCAGTCCTACCGGGAGCAACTCCACAGTCAGTGATGGTTTGGGGCCATGTCATCTACTGGTGTTGGTCCAAGGTCAACACAGTCGTCTACCAGGAAGTTTTAGAGAACTTCATGCTTCCTTCTGCTGACCAACTTAATGTAGATGCAGATTTCATTTTCCAACAGGACTTGGAACCTGCACACAGTGACAAAGTTACCAGTACCTGGTTTAAGGACCATGGTATCCCTGTTCTTAACTGGCCAGCAAACTCACCTGACCTTAACCTCATAGAAAATCTATGGAGTATTGTGAAGAGGGAGATGTGACACACCAGAGCCAACAATTCAGAAGAGCTGAAGACCACGATCAGAGCAACCTGGACTCTCAGAACACCTGAGCAGTGACACAGACTGATGGACTCCATGCCACGCCGCATTGATGCAGTAATCCAGACAAAAGGAGCAACAACTAAACTTGATGCTGTACATTGGTTTCATTGGGTGTTTGGTGTTTCAGTGTTGGTGTAAATTTTCATACTTTTATACTATTATGAAAAAACTCAGGACAGTGTTACACTTTTTTACTATTTAGTGTTTAGATGGTTACTGTTGCACCGAGGGACTGAGAGAAACGCAATTTCGGTCCTGTGTATGTCCTGTACATATTGCAGTTCTGACAATAAAGTTGACTTTGACTTTGACTACATGCTCATACTTTACATGTTCATACTTTTCAGTTGAACATTTCTAAAAATCCAGTTTTTTATTGGTCTTAAGTAATATTCTAATTTTCTGAGATACTGAATTTGGGGTTTTCATTAGTTGTCAGTTATAATCATCAACATCAAAAGTAATAAACATTTGAAATATATCAGTGTGTGTTTGTAATGAATGAATATAATACAAACCGGATTCCAAAAAAGTTGGGACACTAAACAAATTGTGAATTAAAAACTGAATTCAATGATGTGGAGGTGCCAACATCTAATATTTTATTCAGAATAGAACACAAATCACAGATCAAATGTTTAAACTGAGAGAATGTATCATTTTAATGGAAAAATATGTTGTTTGAAAATTTCATGGGATTTGTTGACACTGTGAAATTTTGAATCAACATATTTTTCCTTTAAAATTTTACATTTACTCAGATTCAACTTTTGATCTGTCATCTTTATTCTATTACGAATAAAATATTGACATTTGCCATCTCCACATCATTGCATTCAGTTTTTATTCACAATTTGTTTAGTGTCCCAACTTTTTTGGAATCCGGTTTGTATACAAGTTTCACTTTTTGAATGGAATTACTGAAATAAATCAACTTTTTCATGATATAATAATTTTATGACCTGCACCTGTGTATTTTCTGCTGAATGAAGAAGAACAGATCATCTAAAGACGACGACCCTTAAATAGAATCATATTTTAGCAGAAGACTAAAACGTATTTCAAAGTTGTTGTTTTTTTAAAGAATATATTTTGTGTTAGCACTCAGGGTACAGCTGTGGTTGACTCTCAGCTACTACCACACCGTACCAGCCTGCTGACCCAGACCCAGGTTCTCTTTCCAGCTGGTGTTTTTACATCACATTAATGTTTTTATTTATAGCCAGCCTGAAGTCAGAAATGTAACGACGACTCTGGATGATCCTGTTTGTCTCTTAAAGGAAGTCTGGTCCCACGGACGCGCCTCCATAACAGAATGAATGTTTTCTTTAGTCCGTCTGCTGCCGAGCCGCTCAGCCTCGTGGACAATAAAAGAAATGTGTTGTCTGACTGGACCTGACTCGGGGTCAGGATGATGTTTGGATGTAAACATAAAAAATAAAACTCTCGGGGTGGATCCCTGACGGCGGTGAGCGTTTTGGCACCTGGAGCGTCAGATTGCAGAGCTGCTCCTCCTGCAGCTGACGGAGGAGCACTTAGCTCCACTGTGAACTCTGCTCTCATCTTTAATTCATGCTTCATTTTGCACCAGGAACCATTAGACCTGCCCCCGTCCACCCCCGGCCCCCTTTTCTTTTCCAGGGCCGTAATGGAGCGTCGCTGCCAGTCCCTCTGGCCCGTCTGGAGAAACGATTCCCTCGTGCCGCTGCTCGTTTCCTGAACCTCGTTTTATTTCCTCTCTGTTTTCGAGCTGGGAGGTTTGGAAGCTCTCTGTCTGTGTTTGAAGAGATTTAGTTTCTCCCCTCTGAGTCTTTGGAAAGATTTCAGGCGACAGACGGGGGCTCCTCTGAAACGTGCCGGCTCCGATGTGTGAATTCAAAACACTGATGTGTGTTGGATGTCAGCAAGTCCAATTCATTCAGCTTAAATCCTTCCGTTCCCAGTCTTCCCCTGTCTCCACGGGTGTCCCCCAAGGCTCTGTCCTCGGACGCCTCCTCTTCATCATTTACCTCCTTCCCCTAGGTCACATCTTCCGCAAATACAGCGTCCATTTCCACTGCTATGCTGATGACACGCAGCTCTACTTGTCATCAAAACCAAACTCCACCCACCCACCCTCCATCCTCACCGACTGTCTCAATGAGCTAAATCACTGGTTTTCTAACAATTTCCTTCAACTAAACAGCAACAAAACAGAAATCATTCTTGTTGGTACCAAAAACTCTATTTCAAAATCAGAACATCTTCTCGTCCCCCTTAACAACTCTCTGCTATCCCCCTCCCCTCAGGTCAAGAGTCTCGGTGTCATCCTGCGGGAGCTGCGGGTGACATAACTGGCTGCGTTCCAACCCGTGCAGCACTGTTTAACGCCAGCTCGATCACAAATAAAACTTTTATATTAAGTGATTTGATCTCAACTCATCGTCTGGATCTGTTTCTGATCACTGAAACCTGGCAGAAAGTTGGAGACAACAGCGTCTTCTCTGAACTTCTTCCAAATGGCTACTCCCACCTGAGCGCTCCGCGTGGGGCAGGAAGAGGGGGAGGGCTCGCTGCAGTCTTCAATGAGGCGTTCAAATGCCGCATGTTGCCTCAGAAAAACTACAACAGTTTTGAAAGCATGCTTTTTGTGCTGGAATCTGCTAAACCTCTGCTGTGTGGCCTCTTTTATCGGTCTCCACAATACAATAAAAACTTTCTCAGTGAGTTTTCAGAACTACTGGCTGACCTGCTGCCAAAGTTTGACTCTTGGCTTTTCTGTGGAGACTTCAACGCACACATCTGCTGCCCAAGTAATCAGCTTGGATGTGAGTTTCAGGACCTTCTGGACTCTTTTAACCTGTCGCAGTCGGTCTCGGGGGCCACGCACAGTCAGGGTCATACACTGGATTTAATTATCTCCCACGGCCTTCAAATACCTGCTGTGGAGATCCTGGACACCTGTATTTCAGACCATTTTCCCATATTATTTGAATTTTTCACCTCTCCTGCACCGAAGGCTATTCTCCCAGCACGTCTCTGCCGCTCCATCACCCCATCCACCCCAAGTCAGTTCACTGATGCCTTTAAGAGCACTGAATTTTGCTCTGCTGTCAGCCTGGACCCATCTCTACATCCTGAGGACTTCATCACCTCCTTCCATCACACCTGCACAACGATCTTGGACTCCATCGCTCCTCTCAAACAGGCATCTTCAAAAAACAGACCATCACCATGGCTCAACGAAACGACGAGCTCTTCGACAACGTTGCAGAAAAGCAGAGCGAAAATGGAGGCACGACCGGCTTCATGTATCTCAGGGAATACTGAGAGACTGTCTCTGTGATTATCAAAATGCTGTGAAACAGGCCAAGTCACAGTACCTCTCCAATTTAATCACCACCAGCTCCAACCGGCCGAAGACGCTATTCAACACACTCCAGTCTGTTATCAATCCATCTGTCAATGTTCTGAAAACTGCCACACAGTCTACCTGTGACGACTTTCAGAGCTATTTTGTCAACAAAATAGACTCTATCAGGCAGAACATTGTCAGTCCATCCAACACCATCCAATCATGTGCATCTGCAATAACCACAGCTGTTTTTGACCAATTTGACCTGGTCTCACTGCCTCACCTCACCAAGGTGGTTCAGCAGATGAAACCAACTAACTGTTCTCTGGACATCATTCCCTCTAAAATGTTCAAACAATCCTTTGATGTAATTGGTCCTTGTGTTTTGTCATTTATTAACAGCTGTCTATCTTCAGGTTTTGTGCCATCTGCTTTCAAACATGCTGTGGTCAGGCCTCTTCTCAAAAAACCAGGCCTAGATCCTACAGCTCTCTCTAATTTCAGACCAGTTTCCCATCTGTCATTTCTATCAAAGGTCCTAGAAAAGATTGTTTTTATTCAACTTCAATCTTTTCTAGAACTCAACAACCTGTTTGAAAAATTTCAGTCAGGTTTTCGAGCTCGTCACAGCACTGAATCTGCACTGCTCAAAGTACAGAATGACATTCTTCTGTCCCTGGATGCAAAAAACCCTGCTCTGCTGGTGATGTTAGACCTCTCAGCAGCTTTTGACACCGTCGACCATCAGGTACTAATCAACCGCTTGTCTCAGCAGGTTGGCCTCCAGGGAGCTGTGCTTGAGTGGTTCAAATCTTACCTGTCTGGGAGAACTTTTTCTGTCATGATAGGCGATCTGTCCTCCTCTTCATCAACCCCTCTGACCTCTGGCGTACCACAGGGATCTATTCTAGGGCCAGTCCTCTTCTCTCTTTACATGCTGCCATTAGGATCAATCATTGCACGTCATAACCTGTCTTTTCACATGTATGCAGACGATTTACAAATCTATCTGCCAGTCACTCCCAACCCCTCACCCAGTTCAAACACTCTTGTCAACTGCTTAAATGACATTAAGCACTGGCTCTCTCAAAACTTCCTCCACCTAAACACAGATAAAACTGAATGCATTTTATTTGGTGCACCCGATGACACCAGCAACATCCTTCCCAGTCCCAGTGTTGGTTTTCCCCTCCCCCACTTCAACCCGGTGGTCAGAAATCTTGGAGTGCAGCTTGACTCCAACTTAAAGTTTGATAAACAGATCAGTTCTGTTGTCAAGACCAGCTTTTTCCAGCTCCGTCTGCTCTCTAAAGTCAAGTCATTTCTCAGCCGTGGTGATCTGGAGAAGGCCATCCATGCCTTTGTGACCTCCAGACTTGACTATTGTAATGCTTTGTATGTTGGTATTAATCAATCCTCCATCTCCCGTTTACAGCTTGTACAGAACTCTGCCGCGCGCTTTTTGACCAACACACGAAAATATGAACACATCACTCCTGTCCTGTCCTCTCTACACTGGCTCCCGGTTCAGTTCAGGATACAGTTCAAGCTGCTGCTGTTTGTTTTCAAAGCTCTGAATGGACTTGCACCTCTGTACATCTCAGAACTTTTGAAAGTCCATCAGCCCGGCAGAGCTTTACGATCTGCCAGTCAACACCTGCTGGAGGTGCCTCGCTCAAGGTACAAACAATGGGGAGACCGGTCATTTTCTGTTGCCGGCCCAAAAGCCTGGAACAGTCTCCCCCTTGAGCTGCGTGCCACCTCTGATCTGACTCTGTTCAAAACCAGACTGAAGACCCACTTGTTCAAAAAAGCTTTCAGTGTGTAACTTTTATTACTTTTGGTATTTTAGTATGTAGCATTTTTATTTCCATTGCCTTCTTTTATTGCTGTTGTTTCTTATTCTATTTTCATTGATTTATTGTTCCAGTTTATTCATCTTTTTATTCTGTTAAGCACCTTGGTCAATGCAAGGCATTGTAGGAAGGTGCTATACAAATAAAGTTTATTATTTATATATTATTATATCCTCGACACCACTCTCTCCTTCACTTCACACATCAACAATGTTACTCGGTCTTCCTATTTCCACCTCCGTAATATTAACCGTCTCCGTCCTTCTCTCACACCCCGCTCCACAGCCATCCTGGTGCACAGTCTTGTGACTTCCCGTATTGATTACTGCAACTCCCTTCTCTACGGCCTCCCCAACAAATCTCTCCACAAGTTACAGATGGTCCAGAACTCAGCTGCCCGTGTCATCACTCAAACCTCCTACTATGATCACATCACTCCTGTCCTGCAGCAGCTCCACTGGCTCCCGGTTAAATCACGCATCATCTTCAAAATTCTACTCCTCACGTTCAAATCTATCCACAACCTTGCCCCTCCTTATCTATCTGACCTCCTACAAATCTCCATCCCATCACGCTCTCTCAGGTCCTCCTCTTCACTACATCTCCATGTACCCTCTGCCCGCCTCTCCACCATGGGGAGCAGGGCCTTCACCTGCTCTGCCCCTCATGTCCGGTGACTGACCCAGGTTTGAATTTTGGCCCCCTTTATGTTTGAGTTGTACCCCTGAAGGACCAGTTGGAGCGTCAGGCACCATCTCACCAGGTTTTAGCTCATTATCTGTAAAATTGACTATTGTAGCTACTTTTGTGTTGGTTAAGATTGATTTAGCTGCGGCGGCCATCTTGCCACTAAAGGCAAAACATTTGCTGTTTTGTTATTATATTTTCTTTGGCTGTGAAGAGTCGAGGAAACGGACGAGTTTGTTTTTACAGAAACTAAAAACAGGATCAGTTTTTATATTTGATCAGTCTGAAGCCGTCAGCTGACCTACTTCCTGTTCTCCGTGCTCTTCGGCTCGTGTTTGAACAGTTTTCTGCTCTTTCATCAGCCTCAGTGTTCCCACCAGCAGCTGTCACTTTATTTCTGTTCCTCTCCGACCCTCATCATTAATATTTTTATAGATTTCTGCCTCTCGGCTGGTTTCTTTTTGTTTTTCTTTCTTCTCCTGCGCCTGCAGCTTCTGCGGCTGTTCTTTCATTTCCTCAGCTTCAGTCTGCTGCACGGCGGTAGTCGTGACCGTGGGAACAAAATAACGCCTGGTTTTAGAAAAATGGGATCTCGTTCTCACCACTGAGATCCGTTCTTCAGCTCGTAACTCCTTCTGTAATTTTAGCTCCATTTCAGTAATTCATGAATCGTAACATTCGGCTCGTCCAGGACCTTCCTGGTCTGACTTTTGGTTTTCATGCAGTTTTTTATTTTTTTGAAGTATTTAGCTTCGTCGGCCATGATTTTCTCATTGAAAATGAAAGTAGCTCTCTCCACTTCATTCAAATTCTTTAGCTGTTTACAACCTTATACTGCTCATTTCAGCTGTTCTCCTTCAGCTTTTTCTGCTTTCTGTTTATTTCAGTTTTCTTCAGCTGATTGTCTACTCCTTTCAGATTTTTTTCCTTTTTCAGCTGAATTGTTTAGCTAATTTCAGCTTTTTTGTAGTTTATTCACCCTCTGCTTTATTCAGCTTTTTCTTTCATTTTCTTCAGCTTTTATTTCCCTTGTTTCAGTAAATCGGAGTCAGAGAATCTTTAGTCATTCGCACCACATGTGGTACATGTGGTGGAACAAGATTATATACACGGGGTCCCAGTTACATCCAACAATAAAAAGTAAAAGAAAAACAGTAATAACATCTAAGATATGAACTAAGAAAAACATCAACTAAAAATACACTAAGCACTAATGTAATAGAAAAACATCATTACAAACAGCAGCACGAACATGAGTCTGTATGAGCAGATGGTCACGAATGAACACAGCAACAAGAAACAGATCAGCATCAGCATGATGTGATATTTTGCAGTGTTTATTCTTATTATTTATTTATTCATGAGTCTAACAGCCTCAGGGTAGAAGCTGTTCCTCAGTCTAGTGGTTCTACATTTGATGCTCCTCAACCTCCGTCCTGAGGGGAGTGGGGCAAAGAGTGAGTGTGCTGGGTGAGTGAGGTCTTTCATGATGCAGGTGGCTCTTTTCCTGCATCTGGAGGTGTAAATGTCTGTGATGGTGGGGAGACTGACTCCAACAGACTTCTGTGCAGCCTTCACCACTCTCTGTAGAGCTTTCCTCTCTTCAACTGTGCAGCCTCCATGCCACACGTTGATGCTGGAGCACAGGATGCTCTCCACTGCACACCTGTAGAAGGAGGTGAGGACTGGGCTGCTCAGACCAGCTCGTCTCAGCCGTCTGAGGAAGTAGAGTCTCTGATGACCTTTCTTGATCAGGCTGGTGGTGTTGTTGCTCCAGCTGAGGTTATCATTCAAGTGTACACCCAAGTATTTGTAGCTGGAGACCACTTCCACTGCAGACCCACCTATTTTCAGTGGGGCATGGGTGTGTTTGTTCCTTCTGAAGTCCACAATCATCTCCTTTGTCTTCTTCACATTCATGTGAAGATTATTCTCTTTGCACCAGCTCTCCAGATGTTCCACCTCCTGTCTGTAGCTGGACTCATCATTGTTTGTGATGCATCCCACCACAGCTGTATCATCTGCAAACTTAACAATATGACAGCCTGGATGTGTGGCTGTACAATCATATGTGAGCAGAGTGAACAGAAGAGGGCTCAGCACACATCCTTGAGGAGAGCCAGTGCTGAGGGTTATGGTGGAGGAGGAGAAGTTGTGGATCCTCACTCAGTGTAAATGTGTGCTGTTCAGCGATGAAACCTTTTCAGCTGCTTTCAGCAGAAACCCTTCGACTGTCAGCGGTCTGCCTGGTGTCTGTGTCTCATTCAGTTGGACGTCCTCTTCGGTGTTTGGACCGGCAGCAGCGGTGAACGGTGTGACTGATCGTCACGGTGACCCCGCCGGTCTGTTCGGCTGGTTTCCTTCGCCTGCTGAGCTCGGCGGTTCAGTTGGTGCTGAGGCTGCACGTCAGCGCCACGCGGCTCGAACGAACCACGGGAGCTCGTCAATTACACAAAACACCGTTTTCCTTCAAGACGAGAGTACGACTCCCCCCGAGCCTGTCTATATTTAGCTTTGTGTCTCTGTGTGTGTGTGTGTGTGTTTTTAACGTGTGTTTGGGCTTCGACAACACCATGACACAGCCGTGTTCCACAGAGTCCCAGTTGCTAGGCAACCCCGTCTAAAAACACAACTGGTTTCCAGCAGATTGGAGAGGATCTCTGTGGTTCCTCAGAAAACAACTTGCTGCTTATTTATTGTTCTCATCATGACTCGGGACTTATTTACACAACATGACTTGGCAAATTTACCTCATGTAAAACTTGTTGGAGACAAAAACAATTTCCGTTGTAAAAAACGAAGTTAAGAATGTGATCTTTAATAAACCAGCCGTAAAATCACTAATCTGTAACACAAACATGTGAGATTAAATAAATTAATCCTAAAGATCTAGAAAGACGCTTCACAACCAGAAAATAAAATTTAGATTTAATCTGATTATAAACAATCACAAAAACATTCCTGATTAATGAAGGTAAACCACCAGGGAAAGACCGCACATGAACCCTCCTGCTGCCTTTAGATCAGTATGCAGTAAGGTCCGTGAACCCTCCTGCTGCCCATGGATCAGTGTGCAGTAAGGTCCGTGAACCCTCCTGCTGCCTTTAGATCAGTATGCAGTAAGGTCCGTGAACCCTCCTGCTGCCCATGGATCAGTATGCAGTAAGGTCCGTGAACCCTCCTGCTGCCCTTAGATCAGTATGCAGTAAGGTCCGTGAACCCTCCTGCTGCCCTGGATCAGTATGCAGTAAGGTCTGTGAACCCTCCTGCTGCCCTTAGATCAGTATGCAGTAAGGTCCGTGAACCCTCCTGCTGCCCTTAGATCAGTATGCAGTAAGGCCCATGAACCCTCCTGCTGCCCTTAGATCAGTATGCAGTAAGGTCCGTGAACCCTCCTGCTGCCCTTAGATCAGTATGCAGTAAGGTCAGTGAACCCTCCTGTTGCCCTTAGATCAGTATGCAGTAAGGTCCGTGAACCCTCCTGCTGCCCTTAGATCAGTATGCAGTAAGGTCCGCTAACCCTCTTGCTGCCTTTAGATCAGTATGCAGTAAGGTCCGCTAACCCTCTTGCTGCCTTTAAATCAGTATGCAGTAAGGTCAGTGAACCCTCCTGCTGCACTTAGATCAGTATGCAGTAAGGTCAGTGAACCCTCCTGTTGCCCTTAGATCAGTATGCAGTAAGGTTCGTGAACCCTCCTGCTGCCTTTAGATCAGTATGCAGTAAGGCCCATGAACCCTCCTGCTGCCATTAGATCAGTATGCAGTAAGGTCCGTGAACCCTCCTGCTGCCCTTAGATCAGTATGCAGTAAGGTCCGTGAACCCTCCTGCTGCCTTTAGATCAGTATGCAATAAGGTCCGTGAACCCTCCTGCTGCCCTTAGATCAGTATGCAGTAAGGTCCGTGAACCCTCTTGCTGCCTTTAGATAAGTATGCAGTAAGGCCCATGAAACCTCCTGCTGCCATTAAATCAGTATGCAGTAAGGTCCGTGAACCCTCCTGCTGCCCTTAGATCAGTATGCAGTAAGGTCCGTGAACCCTCCTGCTGCCCTTAGATCAGTATGCAATAACGTCTGTGAACCCTGCTGCTGCCCTTAGATCAGTATGCAGTAAGGCCCATGAACCCTCCTGCTGCCCTTAGATCAGTATGCAATAAGATATGTGAACCCTCCTGCTGCCCTTAGATCAGTGTGCAGTAAGGTCTGTGAACCCTCCTGCTGCCCTTAGATCAGTGTGCAGTAAGGTCCGTGAACCCTCCTGCTGCCCATGGATCAGTATGCAGTAAGGTCCATGAACCCTCCTGCTGCCCTTAGATCAGTGTGCAGTAAGGTCCGTGAACCCTCCTGCTGCCCTTAGATCAGTGTGCAGTAAGGTCTGTGAACCCTCTTGCTACCCATGGATCAGTATGCAGTAAGGTCCGTGAACCCTCCTGCTGCCCTTAGATCAGTGTGCAGTAAGGTCCGTGAACCCTCTTGCTACCTTTAGATCAGAATGCAGTAAGGCCCATGAACCCTCCTGCTGCCCTTAGATCAGTATGCAGTAAGGTCCATGAACCCTCCTGCTGCCCTTAGATCATTAAGCAGTACGGTCCATGAACCCTCCTGCTGCCCATGGATCAGTATGCAGTAAGGTCCGTGAACCCTCCTGCTGCCCATGGATCAGTATGCAGTAAGGTCCGTGAACCCTTCTGTTGCCCATGGATCAGTATGCAGTAAGGTCCGTGAACCCTCCTGCTGCCCATGGATCAGTATGCAGTAAGGTCCGTGAACCCTCCTGCTGTACATGGATCTGTATGCAGTAAGGTCCGTGAACCCTTCTGTTGCCCATGGATCAGTATGCAGTAAGGTCCATGAACCCCCCTGCTGCACTTAGATCTGTATGCAGTAAGGTCCTTGAACCCTCCTGCTGCCCATGGATCAGTATGCAGTAAGGTCCGTGAACCCCCCTGCTGCACTTAGATCTGTATGCAGTAAGGTCCTTGAACCCTCCTGCTGCCCATGGATCAGTATGCAGTAAGGTCCGTGAACCCTCCTGCTACCCTTAGATCAGTATGCAGTAAGGTCTGTGAACCCTTCTGTTGCCCTTAGATCAGTGTGCAGTAAGGTCTGTGAACCCTCCTGCTACCCTTAGATCAGTATGCAGTAAGGTCTGTGAACCCTTCTGTTGCCCTTAGATCAGTATGCAGTAAGGTCCGTGAACCCTCCTGCTACCCTTAGATCAGTATGCAGTAAGGTCTGTGAACCCTTCTTTTGCCCTTAGATCAGTGTGCAGTAAGGTCTGTGAACCCTCCTGCTGCCCTTAGATCAGTATGCAGTAAGGCCCATGAACCCTC
This sequence comes from Garcialebias charrua, assembly GCA_038048925.1. NCBI lineage: Eukaryota > Metazoa > Chordata > Actinopteri > Cyprinodontiformes > Rivulidae > Garcialebias > Garcialebias charrua. The sequence continues at coordinate 1,621 of JBBPBX010036279.1, read as the reverse complement.
CTGCTGCCCTTAGATCTGTATGCAGTAAGGTCCGTGAACCCTCCTGCTGCCCTTAGATCAGTATGCAGTAAGGTCAGTGAACCCTCCTGCTGCCCTTAGATCAGTATGCAGTAAGGTCCGTGAACCCTCCTGCTGCCCATGGATCAGTATGCAGTAAGGTCCGTGAACCCTCCTGCTGCCCTTAGATCAGTATGCAGTAAGGTCCGTGAACCCTCCTGCTGCCCTTAGATCAGTATGCAGTAAGGTCCGTGAACCCTCCTGCTGCCCTTAGATCAGTATGCAGTAAGGTCCGTGAACCCTCCTGCTGCCCTTAGATCAGTATGCAGTAAGGTCCGTGAACCCTCCTGCTGCCCTTAGATCAGTATGCAGTAAGGTCCGTGAACCCTCCTGCTGCCCTTAGATCAGTATGCAGTAAGGTCCGTGAACCCTCCTGCTGCCCTTAGATCAGTATGCAGTAAGGTCCGTGAACCCTCCTGCTGCCCTTAGATCAGTATGCAGTAAGGTCCGTGAACCCTCCTGCTGCCCTTAGATCAGTATGCAGTAAGGTCCGTGAACCCTCCTGCTGCCCTTAGATCAGTATGCAGTAAGGTCCGTGAACCCTCCTGCTGCCCTTAGATCAGTATGCAGTAAGGTCCGTGAACCCTCCTGCTGCCCTTAGATCAGTATGCAGTAAGGTCCGTGAACCCTCCTGCTGCCCTTAGATCAGTATGCAGTAAGGTCCGTGAACCCTCCTGCTGCCCTTAGATCAGTATGCAGTAAGGTCCGTGAACCCTCCTGCTGCCTTTAGATCAGTATGCAGTAAGGTCCATGAACCCTCCTGCTGCCTTTAGATCAGTATGCAGTAAGGTCCATGAACCCTCCTGCTGCCTTTAGATCAGTATGCAGTAAGGTCCATGAACCCTCCTGCTGCCTTTAGATCAGTATGCAGTAAGGCCCATGAACCCTCCTGCTGCCTTTAGATCAGTATGCAGTAAGGCCCATGAACCCTCCTGCTGCCTTTAGATCAGTATGCAGTAAGGTCCATGAACCCTCCTGCTGCCTTTAGATCAGTATGCAGTAAGGTCCATGAACCCTCCTGCTGCCTTTAGATCAGTATGCAGTAAGGCCCATGAACCCTCCTGCTGCCTTTAGATCAGTATGCAGTAAGGCCCATGAACCCTCCTGCTGCCTTTAGATCAGTATGCAGTAAGGCCCATGAACCCTCCTGCTGCCTTTAGATCAGTATGCAGTAAGGTCCATGAACCCTCCTGCTGCCTTTAGATCAGTATGCAGTAAGGTCCATGAACCCTCCTGCTGCCTTTAGATCAGTATGCAGTAAGGTCCATGAACCCTCCTGCTGCCTTTAGATCAGTATGCAGTAAGGCCCATGAACCCTCCTGCTGCCTTTAGATCAGTATGCAGTAAGGCCCATGAACCCTCCTGCTGCCTTTAGATCAGTATGCAGTAAGGTCCATGAACCCTCCTGCTGCCTTTAGATCAGTATGCAGTAAGGTCCATGAACCCTCCTGCTGCCTTTAGATCAGTATGCAGTAAGGTCCATGAACCCTCCTGCTGCCTTTAGATCAGTATGCAGTAAGGCCCATGAACCCTCCTGCTGCCTTTAGATCAGTATGCAGTAAGG
>JBBPBX010036278.1:13273-29003 GCA_038048925.1 Garcialebias charrua | reverse complement strand
GTTGTGAGGTATCACCAAAACCAAAAGCCAGAACAGAATTTCAGGAGATTTTTGATTTTCTTGTGATATTTGACAATTACTGCAATACTGGAGTTAACAGTTAAATAATCAACTTCTGATAAACATAGGTATGTTCGGTTATTTTATTTTATTTTTATTATATTCCTTATTGAGCCATGTCCTGTTCTAAATTTGCATTTATAAAAACATTATGCTTTTAGCCTCCTGTGGTCCTGCATCTAAATGTGGATAAAACCAGTTTTGGAGTTGTCTTTGTTCAGGGGGACCAGATTTTAAGTTTTATTTCCATTTTAAAATACACATAGATATATATTTATATATATTAATATACATTTAACTCTAAAATAAATGTTTGTTTTTGTGTTTATAAGGTTCTACTAATCCCCCCCAAAATGGCTGGGGGGTTATTGGAGGCCACTGGGGGCCACTAATATTTTTAGGGGTGGCCACAACCCACTCTGGCCCCCACTTGGTGACACCCCTGTTAAAGAGAGAAAATGAGGAACTATATTAAAATAATTTTTTTTTTAAATAAAAGCTAAGTGAACAAATCCACCACATCTTAAAGGTTCAGTCTGCAGTTTCTGTAGAACATCAGCACTTAGAAAAAATTTCAACAAGCAAAGCATTCTGATCCCTCCCCCTCAGAGCCATATATGGCACTGCCCCCTTGTGGTCTGTTAAAATTCAAATTCAAGCTCTGTTTTTATTGGCTGATTCAAATTCAAGCTCGGTTTTTATTGGCTGGTTACAAACTTTGTTTTTATTGGCTGGAAAATGGTGGGTCACTTTTTCTTTTTAGAAATGCTTATTTACCACCTGGAGAAGCAAGGGGACAATATTTTTTTTTAGTTTTTTTCAGAGATTACCTCTCTAACATCAATCTAGTGACAGAGTGAAGAAATATGTTCAAAATATATTGTTAGAAAAGTTACATATAGCAGCTTTAACAGAAAATCGTATATCACAATTTAGTAACCAAGGTACTGCAGACTGTTAAACTTTTTAAATGTTCATAAAAATTAAAGATAGTAAACCTAAAATGCAACAAGTGAACCAACAACGGTTTAAACCAAACTACATTAAAAAAAAAACTTTAGGATATGCTACTAACAGATTTTAATGGTGAAAAAAAAGCAAGTTTTCAAACTTGAGGATCGTAAAAACACCCCTTATAAGAAATATTTGTGTAGAATTTAATGATGTGTCAATTCCATTCTTTCTAGAGTTATAGTCTTTTAGGGTGTGGGTTACGTTAGCATCATCTCATTAATTTAAGCCTTTTAGTAACACAACATAACTGTAATGTAATGGCACTATTTTATGTGGAAGGTTATATTAGAACCTGGAAATGACTAACACACTAAAGAGGTTAGAGGCTATGATCTGCAATATTTATGTGTTATGTTTGACATTAAAGAAGATAAATCGCAATCTTGGTGACATGCTTGACTCAGCCTAACACCAATAACAACCCAGTTGTTGCCAGTACAATGCAGATGTTGTAGTGGTGGAAGGACTTGGAGGAGATATGTTTAGGATCCTAAACCCAAGTTCTTATAAACCAAAAATAATCCAAAATGTAAAAAGAGCATGGCAAGAAACATGACAAGCAGTGAGCAGGAATAAGCATCTTGAGTGATAACTGAGGATAATCAGCTGGGCAGGGCTAACGGGTCAGGGATAGAACGCAGATGTTGAGCTAATGAGCGAGAACAAAGGCAGCTGATGAAATCAGTACACTGACCAAAAATACTAAACTAATCTTGACATGACATTGTATTGATGTTTGGGGGAAAGCGTGTAAAACAATCACAAAGCCTATTTTTGTATTACAGAAAAGAGCTGTAAGAATTATCACTAGAAAACATTACTGTCATCCATCAAGTACATTATTTTATCAACTGAAGTTATTGAAGTTCCATGATTTGGTAGACTATAATATTTTATCAGTTATGTATAGGGCTCAAAATAATGCATTACCTTTAAATATCCAAATGCATTTTGTTAAAAGACAAAGTTGTTATAATCTTAAGGGGACAGAGATGTTTGTAAAACCACAATTCAGAACTAGTTTGAAGGGACGTTCTACCTCAATCCAGGGAATTAGATTATGGAATGGCTTGGAGAATGTAGTTAAAAATGCCAAGTCAATGTTTACATTTAAGAAAATGATCAAAACGAATGTGTTAAAAAAAAATGAAATAGCGTAATGTGTATTGTATTAGTTAGAAAATTAGAAAGAGTTAGTCATTTTGTACTGTTGGTTGAAGATTATTATTGTTTAATCTGATTGTTGGAAAAAAGGGGCAGATATAATAAGATTTATTCTTCTTTCTGCTACCTTTCATTTTTTTACATTTTGTACATTATCATTTATGGGATTGTCTTGTATTGTTTCTTTTGTAAAAAATGAACAAATTTAATAAACATAATAATAATAATAATGTCCTTTTTTGTCATCTGTGTATGTTTCCCATACACAGACGAAATTCATCTCTGCATTTAACCCAACCACCACCAGGTGGTGCAGTGAGCAGCCATAGAAAGCGCCCGGGGAGCTGGAGAATTAGGTGTGCACTCATAGACACCCCAAGGTGTGTAGTGGCCGGGGCACGAACCCGCGTCCTTCGGGTCCCAAGTCGGAAGCCCTGCCACTACACCATCTTGGCTCATAAACATAAACATAAACATGCATTTTGGACGGTTTTGTGTGATATTTTAATGTGCCACTGTTAGTTCCCTGCCATGTAAATTCACAAGAGACTCATGTTTCAGCTCAAACTCACTTGGTCAACATGGAAGTCCAAAATTTCCAGGAGCTTGTTCCCATTTATTGTCATTTCTGGGATCTCAATGTTCAGCTGCAGATCTCTTACTGGAAAGTATCCAAGGTTCTGAATCTGAGACACAGAGAGGAACAGACTGTGTGAATTATTTCCAGTCAGATGTTTTTCTGTATTCGGGACAGAGCTGATGAGACTGACTCTCACCTGGAAAGTGAAGTTAAAAGGCGGGCCAATAACTCCAGGCTCCTCCAGTGACAGCTCTGACTTGATCTCATACAGAGTTGGATTTGAATGCCTTTCAAAGTAAAAAATAAAAACAAGAGTAGCACACATTGTGACTTCAAGTTTACATTCCAACTTTGCTTTCTGGAATTTATTATTCCTTCAACAAAATCCAGTATTTTCCAAGTTTGCGGCTACTGAAATCACAAGAGCCTCAAAAAACTCACTGGTAAGAAGTTAAAAAGAAATGACAAACCTTGTAAACAGAAGGTCTCCTTCATATTTCAGCGAGTAATAGATATCATTAAAGTTATCTGCTTTGTTCGTTTCCTCTCCATCACTGTTGAGAAACCAGACGGATTCAAAGATCACAAATGAGAAATGTACAGCTGTTCTTATTGTTGGGATGATATGGTTCAGTGTAGGAACGACCTGCCTCCATCCACACAAAGATAGACTATATTTGAATGTCAAGCATTTGATACAATTAGGGATTTAAGATGATTTTCAAACCTGCTGGCTTCAAGGATGACTCTGAGGTGATCCAGGAGGATAGTTTGACTGAACTCAAACTCCAGGCGAAATGATACCTGCACAAAGAAGCATAAATCCATCACGAGAGCATTACTACTAGTAGTTTGTTTTTAATTAAATAAACAGTAAAATCGTATGACAGATACAATTCAAGAGAAAATAAAAGGATTACAAAAGTAATGTGGAAAAAAAATGAATTAAACAAAAATGATGCTATTCTATGCTGGTGAAGATTCTCAGTCGTCCAGGACATGATAAAATCAAAAAAGGCGTTCAATACAAAACAACTGGACTTTATTTGTAACAAACAAGTCAGCGTGGAAATTTCCAAAACACAATAAGGAACAGAAAAAGGAGAACAGACGAAAAAACATTGTCATCCCTGATGTTGCTGGAGTATCAGAGAATTTCAGAAGGATTCTCAACAAACACAACATCCCAGTACATTTCAAACCCAGCAGGACTCTCAGACAGAGGCTGGTCCACCCTAAGGACAAAACACCTACACACAAACAGAGTGGTGTAGTTTATGCAGTCCAGTGCAGCGAGGACTGTCCAGACTTATACATTGGAGAAACTAAACAGCCCATCCACAGAAGAATGTCTCAACACAGGAGAGCCTCCTCCTCTGGACAAAACTCAGCTGTTCACCTCCACCTCACAGACAAGGGACACTCTTTTGAGGACCAAAATGTACATATTTTGGACCGAGAGCACAGGTGGTTTGAGAGAGGTGTGAAGGAGGCGATTTATGTAAAAAGAGAGAAACCATCGTTAAACAGAGGAGGAGGTCTAAGATTTCAACTTTCTAAAACTTATAGTGCAGCCCTGGATTTGGTTCCCAGGCGTCTCACACCTGATGAGAACAGAGGAGCCTTGTTTGTGAATTAGACCAACAAAGACTTTGACAGGTCCCTGTTATCAATGGGTGAAGTGTGACTTGTCATTTCACATACAGTAGGATGTGTGTGTGTGTTCTGTAAGCTCTGTTTTCACACACTGAACTTTGAATGGGTCACAGGTACGTGTTATCCCAAGTATGTGGGGGTGTTAGTTTCCAATTTACATATGTTGGTGCGTGTCAATGGCTTGTCCTGTTATAACTGCTCCCCCTCACTGTCTCCTAACTCAATTGATAAAGCTTTTCGGATGAGAAGCGAAACGTCTTGTTTGTTACAAATAAAGTCCAGTTGTTCTGTATTGAACGCCTTTTTTGATGCTATTCTAGCTGTTATTGTATTTTTTTGACTCAAGTTGCACTTAAAATCCTTTATTTTTCTCAAAAGTCAACAGTGAGCCTCTGTATTAATTCTGGTTGTGCTTACTGACCTCAAACCAATTTTATGTGGTACAAGGTGCTCAAAGATCTGTCAAAATGAACTTGTTCCACTTAAAGAGGGGCTAAACTCAAAATTAACTTTTTTTAGCTGATAAACTCCCTAGAATGTGTTTAAAAGGTTTTATAGCACTATGTCTGTGTTAATCTTCATATATTTGTGCGTATTAGTTTAAATCGGTAATATTTGGTCTAAAAACGTGTTTACGGTAACCCTATGGGTTGAACAGAGGAATTGCACCTTAATTTTCTTATTGGTCTAGGATTCTCACTGTGACGTGTTTTCTCACTCTAACGTCATGAAAGTGGTTCAAGCAGAGCCAATCCCCTGCAGAGATGAGAAGGTCCGCGCTGCAGTTCATACCTTATATGGAAGTGGTACATTGCACGCCGGAAAAGTACTGCAACAACGCATATTATAGTTTTTGGAATGGCACTAGTTATTTGTATATTTTAACTTATTTATTTTAAGAATACTTTTCACGTCATCTAAACTATTTGGTTGTATTTGTTTTCTTGTTGTGCGCTGGACAAGCAAAGCATGAATGCGAAGTTGGGGCAGTGGTGGAAGTGCAGGTTTGGGATCCAAGAGACCCAGGTTCAAACCCCGGTCACGGAATATCTTGTGGTATTTTTATTGTCTTTTTTAGGCCTTTTGTTTTGGATAGATCGGGTGAGAATAGATAAATACATCTACATAATTATTCTTTGTTGTTGCTTGCTGTAAGTTGTTTGCTGGAGTTTTAGTTTGTTTTAGTTTGTTGCTAGAGGGGGCGTGAACGCAGCTCAACCACCCACCTCCTCCCCTCCTTGTCTCTCGACACTCCCATTTTCACGAGGCGTTTGAATCTGGTCTGGGGGCGGAGTTACTGTTTCACAGTGGGTTGAGTGCCTCTTTAGCCTGGTTGATACCAGACCCATGTCCTTCACTTCGCTTTGTACTAGTACTTCACCAGCAGTGAAGGGAAATGAGAATTGAGCGGAGCTGCGTAGGAATGGCGAGGGCCAGGCTAGTGCCTCTTTAATGAGCCGTATAATCCAAAAATACGATCATTTGTTAATCGGTGTGTTTGCATATTAAACTTTGATCTGTAGGCGATACAGAGCAAAATTCTATCTGCAGGTATATTTATGTACGTGTACGTATCTATGCATGCATGTCAGCATGTACACAGTATGCTGCAAGTATCCATGCATGGGTATTTATATATTTTTGTATATACTGAATTCAGAATGTGAATGTAAACTTAGGGACAGGACTGGATAAGCTTTGGCTTCTTCCTGCTCCCTTTTCGAATGCATTTACAGAATATTTTGGTGGAAATATTTGCCTTTTTATTTATGTTTTTTTGTTTGTTTGTGGAGCTATTTGAGTTTAAAATGAAGAAGAAAAAAAAGTGTTTCAGAACTGTTGTATACATCCTGCCCAGTAAAGACCCTGCATTGTTATTAAGTATAATCTGAAATGACCTGCTGTCTTCATGATTTAACCCCGGGCAGTTTATTACACAATTGGTGCTGCTCAAAGAAATCCAGATTTCCTTTCTAAATGCTGACTACACACTTCCACAGAGAGAGAGAGACCTTTCTGCAGAAGGTGGGTTTAGAGGAAAATACAAAGAAAACAGCAGTAAAGAGAGAAAATCTAAAGATGAGTGTGTGAATAATTGGAATATGATAATAAATCCTCTGTAAAACTGAAGGCGGATCTGAGTCTGATGAGAAAGAGAAGGAGGTTTGATTGGCAACTAAACACATAAAGTAGATCCGAGTGTTGTTGACACTCCTCCAGGCCTTAATGAAGTCCTGATGGATCCTGTCTGACCACAGAGGAATGCATAACAAGATTACTGTAGCTCCACTCCTCCGCAGAGACCCACTCAAACTTGACTAACCACAGATACAAGATGGTGACCTCTCTATGTAACCAAGTGTGGTCAAGTTGCATGAGCATCCTAAAATAGAGAATATTTTCAAAATAACAGTGATGTTTCTTTAAAAAAAAAGTCAAAAGAATGCAAAAGCAAACACACACAGTTCACATGTGTTTGGAAGACATGGCTGACTTTGAGAAGGTGGTTGAGAGTCAGAATGGGCATCATGTTACACTCCTCTGAAGCAGTTTGGCTCCAGACAGCATTAATCTGACACACTGGTTGTCAGCTGTCAAACTACACAAGGTAATTAGTAATTACGACACCACTCGACAGCAATTTTCCAGATGAAAATACAAGCTTTAGGTAGCATGACACTGAGGTCATACCAATGAATTGCACCTTATCTCTGACTGGGTCAGCAGAACAGAACCCAACCGAACCATTAAAAGAGTGACAATTTTTTTAACCCAACAGCTTCCAACAAACGTTTAAAAGTTGAGTAAAGACAATTTCTCAGCTTCAAGTGACATTAACCAGCAGTTTCCTGTAGCCTTGACACACTTTCCCAGCCAAAAAACTATCCTTTTTCGAGTCTAAAAACTTGTTTTCTCCAAGAAATGTTGTTCTTTATCTCAAGAACACATTTATATGAATTACTAAAGTTAGATCTCGAGAAAAAGCAGATCAACTATGTTTAATATGCTGATGAATGCTCAATAGTTCAGGTAGAATTTTTTTTAAAATAAAACATTGAAACTTTTCATCTTTTATTCAAAAGACTGTCAATCTGAGGAGCTGCAGTAAACTCAGTCTTATAAATAACCCCATCTTATAGTGTAGCTGTTCACGTACAAAAGGAGGACCACCAACCTAATGACTGATCATTAGTGCCCTGATGGCTGCTTGCTATTCACAGAGGGCTGAGTGATACTAGCAATAACATTGTAAGAAGGTGACAATTGGACACGGAGGCCTCCGCCCCTGTTTAATGATGGATGATGGAAAAAAGGATGCCCCAGCACAGAAGATCAACATCATCAGGTCAGGACTCTGCGGCCTACACTCATCTCCAGGCCAGCGGTCACTCTTTCAGGGATGAAGATGTTCACATCCTTGATAGAGAGGAACAATGGTTTGAGAGAGGAGTGAAGGAGGCCATCTTTGTGAAAACAAACCGTTCATCATTAAACAGGGGGCCAGCACGGTGGCACAACTGGTAGAGCTGCTGCCTCTCAGCGAGAAGGTCGCCGGTTCAAATCCCAGTCCGGGGGCCCTTCTGGGTGGAGTTTGCATGTTCTCTCCTTGTATGTGTGGGTTTTCTCCGGGCATTCCAGTTTTCTCCCACAAACCAAAAACATGCATGTTAGACTGACTGGTAACTATAAATTGTCTCTAGGTGTGTGAGAGAGAGAATGGTTGTTTGTCTCATTTTGTCTCTATGCGTCTCTGTGATGGACTGGAGACCTGTCCAGGGTGACCCTCGCCTCCTGCACAGTGATGGCTGGACATGGGCACCAGTGACCCCAGCGACCCAAAACGGAAGAAGTGGGTAAAAGATAATGGATGGAGGGATTAAACAGGGATGGTTGCCTCTGTGTTCAATTGTCACCTTCTTACAATGTTGTTATTACTAGTATCTCTCAGCCCCCTGTGAATAGTAAGCGGCCATAAGTGCACTAACAGTCGGGCTGATGGTCCTCCTTTATCATGTGAACATCTAGATTTGGCTATCACCAGCAAACTAGTTCAATTTAATTAAATTCAGTTTATTTATACAGCACCAAGTCACAACATAAGTCATTTCAAGCAATGAACAGAAACATTTGTATATAAAAATAATAATTTAACATTATTTATCTGAGGAGCAGACTGCTTTGAATTTAACGTCATCACAGAACTCATCATGAGCAAGTATGAAGGCGACAATGGAAAGGAAAAACTCCCTGATGAGGAAGAAACTTTAGCACAGGGGTGTCAAACCCACTTACAAAAGGGGCCAAATTAAAACAATTTTCAAACTAAAAAACTCTGACCAAAGTGGAGATTTGAGAATTCTCCGCGTTCGAGTTTGTGTGTGGACTTTCAGAACCGGAGGTTTCTGCTCCAGCTGGAGCGGCCCTGACTTCACATAATGCTCTAAAATAAGCACTAAAAATGTCAACATACCTGCTCTGACATGATTCCCAGTCGACATTTTCCTGCGTTTTATTAACTTTGTACTCCAACACAGTATTTAATAGTAGTCCAACCTTGCGGTCTGTCCACACAAACGAAATAAATAAATAAATAAATAACAGGAAGTTGCGCTGGGTTGAAGGGTTGTGACAGCACTACACTGCCACCTATGGGTTCAGCATATTCATTACAACGCTCTGTTAAAATAGACGGGTACATGTAGACGAATATTTTAAATATCCAAACATGTATGTACGGAGATATTTTTTTATGCAGATATTCGTTTTTCAAACACCAGGCTACGTGTGTACAGGGCCTAAGGGCCGATTTCAGAATCTACATTAACTCAAGTTAGATACCCAACATATTTTGGTTGCACGTTCCTCAACAAGAGTTTGATTGGTCTCATTTGACGTTCTATGTTGCACTTTTGACATCATAATTAAAGGTTACTGAAAAAAAAATAAAGTGATGAAAGGACTTTACATTTAAAATAACATATTGGGGGCCAGACAAGATGTCAAGGAGGGCCACATTTGGCCCATGGGCCTTGAGTTTTACACATGTGCTTTAGCAGAACCAGAATCAGGGCAAGCGGCAATCTGCTTCGACTGGCTGGTTTTGTGAGGAACTGGAAGGAGGAACAGATACACAATGGCAGGATCACGTTAAGATAGAAATAGTATCAAAAGAAAACTATTCTATTTTAACAATTCATTTAAAGAAATTAGGTCAATTGTTCTCCAGTAGTCTAAGTCTATAGCAGCACAACAAGTCAACCCTAACTATAGGATTTATCACAAAGGAAAGTCTTAATCCCAGTCTTAAAACTGGACAATGTGTCAGCCATTCCAGAAACTGGAAGTTGATTCCACAAGAGAGGAGCCTGATAACTGAAAGATCTTCCTCCCATTCTGGTTTTGGAAACTCTAGGAACTGCAAGTAAACCTGCAGTCTGAGAACAAAGTGCTTTGTTAGGAAAATATGGAACAATAACATCTGTAATATAAGATGGAGCTAGGTTGTTGAGGGCTTTGTAGGTTGTAAGTTTACTTCAATTCATAAACACCTTGGTCCAAATACTGCCCCCAACATCCATGTTGAACTCCCCCCCCCCTTTCTCTGTCTTCTCCCTCCCCTCTGCTGATGACATATCTGACATTATCAGCAAGTCCAAGTCCTCATCCTGTCAACTTGACCCATTTCCCACAGTTCTTGTTAAATCCTGTCTCCCGTCTCTGCTCCCTATCATCACTAATATCATCCACTCCTCCCTGACCTCTGGCATTGTTCCCGCAGCCTTCAAATCTGCTGCCATCACCCCCATCATCAAGAAACCAGGTCTTGACTTCACCAACTTCAGTAATCTTCGTCCGATCTCCAATCTGCCCTTCATCTCCAAGATCCTTGAAAAAACTGTTGCTAGTCAACTTCACTCTCACCTGTCCAACAACAACATTTATGAAGAGTTTCAATCTGGATTTCGCCCCCACCATAGCACCGAAACAGCCCTAGTAAAAATTACTAACAACCTTCTTCTTGCTGCTGACTCTGGTCTTCTGTCCATCCTCATTCTTCTTGATCTAAGTTCTGCCTTCGACACCATCTGTCATTCTATCCTCCTCAACAGACTAACCTCCATTGGCATCTCAGGTACCCCGTTAGACTGGTTCACCTCCTATCTCTCTGACCGCACTCAATTCATTCAGCTTAAATCCTTCCGTTCCCAGTCTTCCCCTGTCTCCACGGGTGTCCCCCAAGGCTCTGTCCTCGGACCCCTCCTCTTCATCATTTACCTCCTTCCTCTAGGCCACATCTTCCGCAAACACGGCGTCCATTTCCACTGCTATGCTGATGACACGCAGCTCTACTTGTCATCAAAACCTAACTCCACCCACCCTCCCTCCATCCTCACCGACTGTCTCAACGAGCTAAATCACTGGTTTTCTAACAATTTCCTTCAACTAAACAGCAACAAAACAGAAGTCATTCTCGTCGGTACCAAAAACTCTATTTCAAAATCAGAACATCTTCTCGTCCCCCTTAACAACTCTCTGCTATCCCCCTCCCCTCAGGTCAAGAGCCTCGGTGTCATCCTCGACACCACTCTCTCCTTCACTTCACACATCAACAATATTACTCGGTCTGCCTATTTCCACCTCCGTAATATTAACCGTCTCCGTCCTTCTCTCACACCCCGCTCCACAGCCATCCTGGTGCACAGTCTTGTGACTTCCCGTATTGATTACTGCAACTCCCTTCTCTACGGCCTCCCCAACAAATCTCTCCACAAGTTACAGATGGTCCAGAACTCAGCTGCCCGTGTCATCACTCAAACCTCCTACTATGATCACATCACTCCTGTCCTGCAGCAGCTCCACTGGCTCCCGGTTAAATCACGCATCATCTTCAAAATTCTACTCCTCACGTTCAAAGCTATCCACAACCTTGCCCCTCCTTATCTATCTGACCTCCTACAAATCTCCATCCCATCACGCTCTCTCAGATCCTCCTCTTCACTACATCTCCATGAACCCTCTGCCCGCCTCTCCACCATGGGGAGCAGGGCCTTCACCTGCTCTGCCCCTCACCTCTGGAACGCCCTACCGCCAGACCTTCGAAACACCACCTCCCTTTCTCTGTTCAAGACTGCCCTGAAAACCCATCTCTTTAGACTAGCTTATCACTAACTTTACTAAATGTATTTTTATCCATTTTATATCCTTTATGTATTTTATATTTCAATTTGTCGCTGATAATGTTTGCTCTGTATTACACTGTGTTGGTTTGTTAAGTGCCCTTGGGTGTCCTGAAAGGCGCTTTTAAATAAAATGATGATTATTATTATTATTATTATTATAAGTAAGATTTTGGATTTAATTCTGGATTTGACAAGAAGCCAATGGAGAGATGCTAAAACTGGAAATATATGATCTCCTACTGACTCCAGTTTAGATTCTGACTGCAACATTTTGGATCAATTCAAGACTTTTTAAAGAAATATTTGGACACCCAGAGAACAAACCATTGCAATAATCCAGTCTAGACGGGACAAATGCATGAACCAGTTTTTCTGCATCATTTTTAGATAAGATGTTTCTAATTTTAGTGATATTACTATTGAAGCTGAGCTTCGAGTTTTTTAGCTAAAGCTGCAGGGAACTTAACTTGGCACATCTCCTACATAAACCATTTCAGACACATTATTGACACGTGATGACCCGAGGCTTCTGTCACTTATTTCAAGACTTTTATCTAGTACAACTTGAAGTATACAAACAGTAATTGTTTGAGGATTATTTTCTAGTCTGCATTTCAATCAGCCTGTTCCATAATAAGTGCTGTCAGTGACACAGGCGTGTGGTTACCATGACTACTCCACGGAGCCACTGGTGGCAGCTTTAACTTTTCTTTAGATCTTGGTTCACTTTACACGTGTTTTAGTTTTTACATCAAATTCTCTGCAGGTTGTCAAATTGGATTATAATAAAAGTATTTCCAAATAATTACTGTATTGAGCTTGGAATAAAAAAAAACTAATATGTTTGAAATTTGAGCAGTAGCGCCATTGACTCCCTTCAAAATTTCTTCAAAAATATTTTTTTATAAATGTTGGTATTTGAAAGTTCCATAATTTTCTTTCTCTTAAACCTTGATGCACATGTATTTCAAAAAGTGCTTTATAAAACAAAAAGTATTGTAAGTTTGGGAGCAAAATATGCTAAATAATTGCTGCATTACAGAAAAAGTTTTATGTAATAAAATTAAAAGCAGCTCACAGATTCACATGTTTATTCAAAGTGTTTGACAAAATTACAGAATTTACCTCTATTATAAGTATTCAAAGTTTTTAAATCGGCTAAGTTGAGTTCGCACAGATAAAAATAAATGCTTGGGTGAGAGCAGAGCAGCTGTGAGAAGTAAAATGTTGGGTTTACATTGTTGAAATACAAGTGTACCTTTTTAAAAATGAAGGGTTGTTTGGGATTTTCAAAAACGTGGACACACTACGTTGATTGAGACTTTACAGAGTTTTGCACACTACCATTCACCAAATTAAATTGATCTTTACGTTCAAAATCACCATCCTGAGAAATAAAATTCAATTTCTGTTACATAAAATCTTTTTTTTCTTTAAAGTACCGGTAGAAACAAAAAATTGAACCATAGACTCAATATGAATGACCATTAGCAGAAATAATGAGCACTATGATTAGAAAAAGATAAGCAATAAGCATTATTTTAGGCACCTTTTCCATACTTATGTTCCTATCTTTATTTAATAAACGTTAGGCTACAGTTTTACGATAAAGTGTTAGATTAGATAGCAGGTGTTCCGTGGATAAAAATCTCACTCAATCTCACGCCGTTTTGTGCGGCTTGATATTTTACAGAACATTACAAAAGAAAACAAGACGCAGATTGAAAAGTCAGTCAAATTTACTTTTAACTGGGAGAGTGACATGCAGCTGAATGTAACTGAGCTTTCTCTCCAATGAGCAGCCACCTCACATTTGTTGTGACATGCACAGGTCTGGACATCAGTGTCTCTCTAAAAAGGCTCGGAGGCACGGCGCTGCGGCGATGAGCTAAAAGACACATTTGGGATCAGTGCATTAGCTGCCTCCTAAAGCCTATCAAGTCTCTCGCAGGATTGTTCAGCCCCATCCACCAAATGAACAATTCCAGCTGAGGCCCTCAGCATGGCTTTGGGTGGAAACTCGAGCCTGAGACGGGGCTTAGAGGCGTAAGCATGTAAAGGACTGGAAGCCATCAGACGTCTTTTTTCTTCTTGGCACTGTCCACTCAAACACTGATCCTGGGGTTTGTTGTTAAAATACTACCAGGCTTGTTCTGGAGGGGCAGAGGGAAACAAACCAGCGTGCTCTTAGTTCTGCTCAGCAACAGATTGGACTTTTGAGTGTTGGTTTTACTTATTTACAAAACTGCTTACTTGGGAGACGTACTATGGGCAGCACGGTGGCACAACTGGTAGAGCTGCTGCCTCTCAGCGAGAAGGTTGCCGGTTCAAATCCCGGTCCGGGGCCTTTCTGGGTGGAGTTTGCATGTTCTCCCCGTGCATGCGTGGGTTTCCTCCGGGTACTCCGGTTTCCTCCCACAGACCAAAAAACATGCTTGTTAGGCTGATTGGTGACTCTAAATTGACCCTAGGTGTGAGTGTGAGAGTGGATGGTTGTTTGGTGTGAGTGAGACAGGTCCCTCTTGTAAATGAGTCCCCGTGACTCAACGAGGCTAGCCTGTATAAATAAAGGTTGAATGAATGAATGAACTATTAAAACCAGTTTCTATCATATTGTGTCATAGCATCAAGAGGAAAAAATTAATTTAAAACATTATGAAGTGGGATTAAGTGGAAAAATTATAAATGATAAATATTGTACCTGTTGTAGATAAAGTTAGTTTCTGACCAGATTAAACGTTAGTTTGAGTCAAGGTTTAGGAGAATAGCCGAGGTTATAAAACAACTTTACATCAAAGCTCATGCTCAATAATCACAATGAAAAAAATCCAACAAAGTTAAGTCCGGTCCTCTGGACAGTTACTTCTTGTTGAAATGTTTCGTCTTTCATCCAGAAGACTTCATCAGTGTGAGGAGCCACAACAAACTCAGTCTTAAAAGCACCTTCACATCATCTCTGCCCACCTTCTTAGGACTCCTCTCAGGAGAGGGTGGACTCCAGAAACCAATCTTAGCACCATCAAACTGGTTGACCCACTATGTGAAGGTGCTTTGAAAACTGAGTCTGTTGTCGCTCCTCAGACTGATGAAGAAAACTTCAGGTCTTGTGGATAAAAGTATAAACATTTCAACAAAGAAGAATCCGTCCAGAGGACCTGACTTGTTAGATTTACAACATCTACCTGGATTATTAAGCATGCATCAGGACATTTGCACAAAGACTACAGTAAACCTTCAGATTGCCATCAGTTTTGAACTAGGTGATTATTTTCATAAAAGTCTATGGTCTGTTTCCTAACCATGTTGTATATGAACCACAGAACACGTTAGAGGAATTAACAGTTTGATGGAAACTAAAATAAAAGGTCAGGCCTTGAAGACACTTCTGCATCAAGTAGTTACTCTAACAGGTCGTGCTGAACATATTTCAGTTTGCCATGTGTTTGAAATATTGTTTAGTAAAGTCTTCTGTCTGAGTCAGTGTTCTGTGTAAATAATTATCTCATGCAAAGACCATGCTCTGCTCGAAACTATAGTCCTTGTCCACATTGGCAGATATTTTCTTTAAATATGACACTTTCCTTTGTGGTTACACCTCTCATCCACATGCAAGCTACATTTTAGGTGAGATATTAATGTCAGATACACTTTACAAAGTGGAGATTGTAAAATATAACGCTTTAGAAATGACAACAGTACACAGTGCACTACTTTATTCTGATCCTGATGCTATTAAACTGCAGTTGTGATTAAAATATTCACAGAAAAAGCTGTAAACAATAAAACAAAAACTGACAAAACAAAAACAAGCTACAATTTTTTTTTATTTGTCTATGCTCAATGTTCTCTGTATTTTGATGTGCAGAGCTCACCTACAGGAACAATGCATATTTCAGCTTTTCTTTTTTTTACTTCGTATTTATTTTACTTGTCATCTAGACAAATGTTTTTCTAAAGAAAAAAACATGTGAATGAATAAAAAAAATCCTGGAATATTATAATCTGGGCCTGTTGTTCCTCCAAATAACAAGGTTGTTGCAGTGGCGAGGGTTTGAATCTAACAGAAGGAGCAGCT
>JBBPBX010036278.1:0-12999 GCA_038048925.1 Garcialebias charrua | reverse complement strand
TATATATATATATATATATATATATTGTATATATATATATGATATATATATATATATATATATATATATATAGGGCGGCCGTGGTGTAGTGGTAATGGCAGTCGTCTCCCGATCGGAAAGTTGGCGGTTCGACTCCCGGGACCCGCACCATGTGTCGTTGTGTCCTTGGGCAAGACACTTAACCCTGAGTTGCTCCCGGTAGGACTGGAAAGCACCTTGCATGGTAGTCTGCCGCCACCGGTTTATGAATGTGTGTAGCATTCAATATATGTGTAGCACTTTGAGATTTTCAGTAATGAAAAGTGCGTTATAAATTGAATTAATTATTATTATTATTATATAGTTGAAGTAGCAACAGAACAAACCAAGAAAACTGAAGAAGAGTCACCACTGGGCACAAAATAAACCTGAACTGGCATAAAGCTCCACTGCTGGAGGAACAGAGACAGCAGGAATAAACAGAACCAGACTGATCAACTAAATAATTAACACTCGAGTGATAACAAACAGGAACAGGTGAGAGTGGGCGTGTCAGAAGCAGAGAACACCTGAGGATGACTAAGATGAAAAAATGGAGTGACAGAAACCACACGGGACAATAAAAAAGTGATCATGGACAGAACATTGTGAAACTGAACTAATTACGGTACATAAAAGTAAACTTCTCTCCACTGGCTCCTTGTCAAATTCTAAACTACAAAGCTCTCAACAACCTAGCTCCATCTTATAGTCGAGATATTATTGTTCCATATTTTCCTAACAGAGCACTTTGCTCTCAGGCTGCAGGCTTACTCACAGTTCCTAGAGTTTCTAAAAGCAGAATGTGAGGAAGATCTTTCAGTTATCAGGCTCCTCTCTTGTGGAACAACTTCCAGTTTCTGTCTGACACATTGGCCCTCATGCACGAACCGTTCGTACGCACAGATTCGTTCTTAAACTGTGCGTACGAGTGATTTAGGATCATTTGTGGCATTCAACAATGTTTTCGTATCCTACGATTTTTTTCAGATACGAACAAAATTTACGAGTGGTCCGGACCTGTCGTATATTTTACGAGCAGTCGGTCTGCTGTCATCCAGACGGAATTTCTCCACTAATAACTTCATATTTCGTTATTTAGAAAATATTTAGAGTTTAAAAAAGTCACGCACCACAATTGTTTTTGACAATAGGTTCTGTTTGAAGTCGAATTATAATTTTAAATGTAATAATGACTAACGGATTAAAGTATTTAAATTAAAATCAATTTGTTATCAATGCCGTTTTCTAACACTACAATATTAATATGAAGATCTCAAACTGAAACCAACTTAAATTATGAATTAATTTAAGTTTAATTTGTCTCGGTAACGCAGACTTCGGTAACGCAGACTTTACATTGACCTCCTCCTGTCACAGTCATAGATCTCAGATAGCTCAATGAGATGAGCGTTGCGTTGCAGTTCCGAACCTTATGGGTTCAATTCCCACATGGGACAACGTTTTTTTTTTCTCCTTTTAATTCATTCCAGATTTAAAAAACACAAGAAAACTATTTACAATACAACAAGAAATGAAGCATAAAGTCTTTTTAATCTGGAATGAATAAATAATCTAAAGAAAGAAGGAAAATAGAAATAGTCATACCTTGTCGAGGTCTCGATAAACAGTGCAATGCTTTACCCAGTGAGCCACCAGGACGCATGCATATTTTAAGGTCCACATTTATTATAAACAAACATTCTTTGACTTTAGTTGGTCATTTACTCCCATGAGTGACGCTGCTAATAAGGACAGATTTTCTTTTCTTGACCTCAGAGAGCAGAACTTCAATCTCCGCACCGGTAGAGTTCTTCTTTTTACTTTTCGCTGTCATTTTATGAACGAACACGTTTTGCCTCTGAGGCAGGAAACGTAGCCTTATATGGTGTTTTGAGGGGTGGGAATTATGTAAATAACCTCTCCGCGTGCACGCGCAGGTGGATAGAACAGGTGGAATTCATCATATTTACGCAGCTCATTTACACACTTTTCCTGAGGATAGAAGAGTTTGTTGAATCTGACGTGGCATGTTCGTACGAACACTTCGTACGAACAAAAGTAAGAGAAATTTAGGATAAAAATACGAACATGTTCGTGCATGAGGCCCATAGTCCAGTTTTAAGACTTTTCTTTTTGATAAATCCTATAGTTAGGGTTGGCTTGTTATGCTGCTATATATAGGTTTAGACTACTAGAGGACAAACTGACCTGATTTCCTTAAACGAATTGTTAAAATTTAACAGTTTTCATTTGATACAATTTTTATCTTAACATGTGATTATCATCTTGCCATTGTGTATCTGTTCCTCCTTCCTGTTCCTCTCCGGTCGAAGCAGATGACTGCTTGTCCTGAGTCTGGTTCTGCTAAAGATTTCTTCCTCACGAGGGAGTTTTTCCTTTCCACTGTCGCCTTCATGCTTCCTCAAGATGAGAGTTCTGTGATGAAGTTAAATTCAAAGCAGTCTGCTCCTCAGATAAATAATGTTAAATCATTATTTTTATATATTAATGTTTCTGTTCAGTGTCCTGAGATGACTTCTGTTGTGATTTGGCGCTATATAAAGAAACTGAATTGAATTGAATAACCAAAAGGTAACACAAACCTGGTCTTCAGCACAAAACAACTAAAAGGTACTCAACACAGATCCTAACAAATGGTCTAAATCAGGTAAGATAGTCACTGTTCATAAACTTTCTACAGAAGCCAGTTATAAAGACAACCTGTGTCCCTTTATCTTTAAAAGTTAGAAATTCACTCTGCTTGCCTCATTATAAAGTGTATACAGTATTTATTTTTCAATTTATGTGCTTTTTTATGATTGTCTACTGTTGTCATCATTCTTTGTTTAAAACAGGTCTCTCTTGTAAATGAGTCCCCGAGGCTCAATGAGACTAACCTGTATACATAAAGGTTGAATAACTCTTTTAAGTCCTGCAACTGAAAAGAGGCAAACATCCATCCTCTCACCTCCTCTGTCTAACTCACAGACCGTTGTGTCTGATCCAACAGAGGCCAAGCAGAGGGATGGACGTATAGACGGCTTTGATGACAGATAGCTGCAGTTTTTCCACTTTCTCTCCTCCCCAAAAAAGGTCTGAATCAGCAATGAACTCTTCTAATGTCACTGAACCCTTAAAACAAAAAGTGGAGGGAGAATGAAAGAGTTGAGCATGTCTCCAAAATAAGGGTTCAAGAGTTTTTGTAAGGAAACCACCATGTTGACATGGCTCTAAAGCTCTGCGTCAGGCCAAATGTTCTATATACAGTCAAGGCTATCTGAGAAACCAGCGGACAAGGCCTCTGCAAACACAACCAATCTCTTAATCTCCCTCCGTTTCAATGCTACTTTCCCCTTCATCTCCTCAAATGAAGTAAGGTTGGAGCACAGGCATGTCTCATTCTTCAGGAGTGAGGCAGTCCTTTTAACTTGATTATAACTGGGTTTTTTTCTCCCCTCTCCTCCAGACAATAAAAAAAACTGTTTTAAGTCTAAACAACATGAGCACTTCTTCAGACCATGCCAGAACCCCTTTCCGCTTGGAAATATTTGCTTTGGACGCCAGCTTTGCCCGGCACACAACACAGGCAATTATGGAAGCTATTTAAACAAGAGAGATCTTCTGACAGCCGACGCCTCGTTTGGAGGGATGAAGGAATCAGGAAATGAAACCTTCATTGATGCGCTGTGGGTATGGAAAGAGAATTCCCCCTGGGCTCTCTGCGGCGGTTTGCATATCTCATGGGCATTTTGTGCATTGAGGACGGCAGTATTTGTGTAGCCTTTGTACGTTTGAATTTTTTTGAGGTTTGGGTGTGTGTTAAAGCGAGAGTGAGGCAGAGGCTTTTAAGCAGTTCAGGATTTTTTCCCCTGTGACTTGTGGAGGTTTTATTGGAACCTGCTAAGAGTTTATCTGCAGAAGTGCAGCTGTAGGTCGCTCGCGGCTTTCGTCAACTCCAGGTTCCTCTCCCTGGTGCTGCCACTTTCGTGATGGAGACATGAGACCGTGAATAGTTCCCTCTTTACCTTCACGTCAGTCTCACTGTCTTATTTTCAGAGGTCTCTCATCCAGCTGGCTGCAGATTGATGCTTTTTTCATCGGTCTCGACTGACATGGCGGTTTCTTTAGTGGAAACAGACGTTTGCTGAAGGAATGTGAGAACGGGACAGCAGATTTGGTGAGCTGACGAGGGTCACGATGAGTGCTGCCTGCCTCTGACCTTCTTGTCAACCCTAGTTTATGTCTGCTCGGGTACGGTTTTGTCAGTGTATGTTTAGACCTGGGGTCTGAAAACTTTACAATCAAGAGAGCATGCTTGCTCCTTTTTCTTCAAAAGATACATTTGAGTAGAGCTGCAAAACCTACTTATAAATTGAAAAGGAAAAAAACTCAAAATAAAAATACAAAAAAATTAAAACAAATGTTTGTTAAATTTTGGAATCAAACAATCATAAAAACTCGTTCTTATGATGCATGAAAAAAATGTTCAGACACCCTCAAATATATTTTAAAGCCCATGCAAGCCTGTATGAGTCATTTGTTTTATTGTGGAAAATTAATTATACCAGTATTCCACTTGGGAACATGTGCATCCCAATAAATTATAATAAACAAACTAAGGTATTTCATTAGAGATATCATTCTAACTTACTGAATTTTTTCTAATAAAGAAAGATTTCTTCTTTTACTCCATTTTTTTTTAAATCAATGGCAAATCTTTAATTCTAATTCTCATTTTTATCAGCAAAACTTCTTGTATTTTTTTCATGATGATTTATTTTGATGAATATTAACCAAACAGTATGGTTTCCTCATTGCAACTTGCCTCAAATATGCTAAAAATGTCAAACGTACTGGTGAATTTCCAAGAAAAATGACATTGTGTGCAAAATGGCTAACAGCCTGACAAAGTACTAGCAAAAACTAATCAATCTGTTTGGCTCTTTAAATGAAAAATATCCTTCATTCACAAAATGTTAACAGACAAACAGACAGATGGGTATATGTACCATTTATTGGGGGGAAAAATCCCCACAAAAGTCACTAAAATAACTTGAAATTGACAAAAGTAAAAAAAAAAAGAAAAATCTCAAATCAACTAACGAAAGTCGGTTTTTGTTTTAAAAATTTAGTTAAACAGAATTAAAGTTTGAGTTAAAGAAAGAGGCCTTGACAAAAAGGATGGTTCCTCTGGAAAAGGGTGTCTTAGATCTGTGCAGGGTACAATGAAATCTCAACACTATCAAGGCACTCTGGAGCCAAACATGCTGTCCAGATGTTCAGAAAGCTTGATCTCAGTCTCAGGTCCTCTGACAGAATCAAGAGTCATGCATACAGCTAGAAACACCCAAGAATGGCTCAGAAACATTGGACTGTTCTGCTGGAGGACAGTCCTAAATCTTAAAACATCTGTGGAGGATCTAAAAGATGCAGCTTAGAGAAGGAAGCCTTCAAACCTGAGAGCTGCAGCAGTTTACAGTACTCACGAGGAGTGGACCAGAATCTGTGTGGACACATGTAGAAGTCTCAGAGCGTCACAGAAGTCTCTTGATCACCTCAAAAAGTTGTTACATAATTCTAGCTACCATCCTTTTCACAGTTCCATTAGTTGGTTTTATCCAATTATAAAATAATTATGTTAAACCACAATTTAAAAGCAATGACTGATTCTCATCAGTTGATTTTTTTTTTGTCAATTATTTTGTGTTGTTAATTGTTTTTGATTTAGTTCAGAGACTATTGTGGGTTTTTCTTTCTTTAATGGTACAAAAAAAAATTTCTGCATTTCTATGTGCAGAGAGTAGTTAAAACAAGCCTTTCTTGTTAAGGTTATACATATAATACATTCCCACGTTATTTTTGGTCAAAGCTACCAAGAGCTGCTGCAGAGGGACCAAAGGGCTGCATATGGCCCCAGAGCCGCCGGTTGCAGACCCCCGGTTTAGACGATGATAAATCTGTGTGTGCATTTGTGCAGAGAAAACAGGGAAAAAAACACAGGACTGGTTTAATGTCTAAGGATTCCCAAGCTGAGAATTCCCTAGAAAGGAAACTTAATCCAGAGGCCTTCTCTGACTGAACAAACAGACAGTAAATTAGTTTCACATGACAGCTTATTAATAATAATAGAAAAATGTGTGTACGTACACAAAAGATTATTAATGTATCGGGCAAAGGGATGGATGGATCTCTGATGGAAGTGAGGACACATTCTGTCAATATTCATATCTGCACTTCTCTAATGCACAGGAGAACCTGCTAACCGGAGCAGCACAGCAATAAAAAAAAAGGGGGTGGGGTAACAAAAAGTGAAGGGGGCACATTAGGATAGGAGCTGGAGAACTGTTCATTTTCTGCTAAAATCTTAGCGACTCTTGTGGTCAGATTCTCTTCTTGCTCAGCAGCAGAACAAGGAAGGCATGAAGCAAAACTTTGGGAAACACCCTCGCTGTACATACCGGTACTTCAAGTGGATTCACTCCCCCCACCGCAATTAAACCCTGTTAACAGGCGAATATTCTCCTGGAAACTTTTAAGGGTTCTGATGTTGAATGTGAAAATGTTACTTGTGAACATGACAATGCTGTGAGCACAATAGATGTTAAGACAAGATGGCAAAACACAGTGAATTAGCTGTGCCCTGCCAAGGTCACTTGTTTTTATACTTCAATGGCACCTGCATACGTGCAGACATTTCAGCCTCAAGCATGAAAACAGTTACAGGTTCAGTAATTGTAAAATGTGAGAAATGTGTCGTCGCTGACCTAAGACCCTCGGCTAACTTGCAGCATGTGCAGAAACTCTGAAAACTGGAGAGTGAGGAGCACAAACAGCACTCTGCTATCCTCCATTGCTGCTGTTGTTTATCCAGAAAAGCACAGAAAAATATTGACCGCATCCATTTGTAGAGTGCATGTACAATTTCACACCAACGCTACGTTTTTTTTTCTTCTCCTAAACCTCCAGATCCAAACCTTTAAACCTTCTGAGACCTGGAATAGTTGCAGGTCAGTTATGTGATCATCTGCAAAGAAATAATCTGAAGAGTTTCAGTCAGGGTTTAAAGCTCACCACAGCACTGAATCTTCATTGGTGAAAGTTACTAATGATATTCTCATGGCCTCTGACAATGGACACGTGTCTACACTGGTTCTGTTCGACCTCAGTGCTGCATTTGATACAGTTGATCACAGTATTTTACTACAGAGATTGAATAGGATATTGGGATTACAGGAACTGCTCTAATTTGGTTTAAATCTTATATATCTCTCCGAACTCCTCCCAATCACCGGGATGAGGATCAGTTCCTCCAAATCCGAGGCCATGGTCTTGAGCCGGAAAAGGGTAGCATGCCCTCTCCGGGTCGGGGAGGAGGTCCTGCCCCAAGTGGAGGAGTTTAAGTATCTTGGGGTCTTGTTCACGAATGAGGAAAACTGGAGCGTGAGATTGATAGGCGGATAGGTGCAGCATCCGCAGTGAAGCGGGCGCTGTACCGGTCTGTCGTGGTGAAGAGAGAGCTGAGTCAAAAGGCAAAGCTCTCAATTTACCAGGTTAGCCCATCAGTGGGAGCTCAGTAACATGACTGCAGCATCAGACACTGGACAATATTATATGTATAATAATAATAATAATATATGTTGGTGAGTCCTCCATGTTGGCTCTAATCTGCCCTGTGAGAAATTCATAGTAAATGTAACAAAAAGAAAAAAGTTCATAGCATTAAATTCAAACAGAAGTTCAAATTATTTCATCCTGAAATAACTCTGGCTAACTACTGTAGCTTTTTTTAAAACATGGAGTTAAACTCAAAGTAGTCTCCTCAGATAAATTGTGTTACCATTATTTTTATATTAAAGTTTCTGTTAACTTATTATTTTTATATTTGATTGTTTCTGTTTGGGAGAAACGGCCCCCTGATCTGAACCAGAGTGGTGTTCTGTTATTGGACTTCTGTGCTCGTCATGGATTGTCCATAACGAACACCATGTTTAAGCATAAGGGTGTCCATATGTGCTCTTGGCACCAGGACACCCTAGGTCGCAGTTCGATGATCGACTTTGTTGTCGTCTCATCTGATCTGCGGCCGCATGTCTTGGACACTCGGGTGAAGAGAGGGGCGGAGCTGTCAACTGACCACTACCTGGTGGTGAGTTGGCTCCGATGGTGGGGGAGGATGCCGGTCAGACCTGGCAGACCCAAACGTATTGTGAGGGTCTGCTGGGAACGTCTGGCAGAGTCTCCCGTAAGACGGAGCTTTAACTCCCACCTCCGGGAGAGCTTTGAACACGTTCCGAGGGAGGCGGGGGACATGGAGTCCGAGTGGGCCATGTTCCGCGCCTCTATTGTCGAGGCAGCTTATCGGAGTTGTGGCCGCAAGGTTGTTGGTGCCTGTCGTGGTGGCAACCCTCGAACCCGGTGGTGGACACCGGCAGTGAGGGATGCTGTCAGGCTGAAGAAGGAGTCCTATTGGGCCTTTTTGGCTTGTGGGACCCCGGAAGCAGCTGATAGGTACCGGCAGTCCAAGCGGCATGCGGCTCGGGTGGTTGCTGAGGCAAAAACTCGGGCGTGGGAGGAGTTCGGAGAGGCCATGGAGAATGACTTCCGTACGGCTTCGAGGCGATTCTGGTCCACCATCCGGCGTCTCAGGGGGGGAAAGAGGTACGAGACCAACACCATTTATGGTGGAGGTGGCGTGCTGCTGACCTCAACTCGGGATGTTGTGAGTCGGTGGGCGGAATACTTCGAAGACCTCCTCAATCCTACTGGCACGTCTTCCACTGAGGAAGCAGAGCCTGGGGACTTTGGGTCGGGTTCTCCGATCTCTGGTGCTGAGGTCGCCGAGGTGGTTAAAAAGCTCCGCGGTGGCAAGGCTCCGGGGGTGGATGAGATTCGCCCGGAGTTCCTTAGGGCTCTGGATGTTGTAGGGTTGTGTTGGCTTACGCGACTCTGCAATATCGCGTGGACATCGGGGGCAGTTCCCTTGGATTGGCAGACTGGGGTGGTGGTTCCCCTATTTAAAAAGGGGGACCGTAGGGTGTGTTCCAACTATAGGGGGATCACACTCTTAAGCCTCCCTGGTAAG
Source organism: Garcialebias charrua (assembly GCA_038048925.1). Taxonomy (NCBI): domain Eukaryota; kingdom Metazoa; phylum Chordata; class Actinopteri; order Cyprinodontiformes; family Rivulidae; genus Garcialebias; species Garcialebias charrua. The sequence goes on along the minus strand of JBBPBX010036278.1, from coordinate 3,896 downwards.
GTCTATTCAGGGGTTCTGGAGAGGAGGGTCCGTCGGATAGTCGAACCTCGGATTCAGGAGGAGCAGTGTGGTTTTCGTCCTGGTCGTGGAACACTGGACCAGCTCTACACCCTCAGCAGGGTCCTGGAGGGTGCGTGGGAGTTTGCCCAACCAGTTTACATGTGTTTTGTGGACTTGGAGAAGGCATTCGACCGCGTCCCTCGGGGGGTTCTGTGGGGGGTACTCCGGGAGTATGGGGTACCAGGCCCTTTGATAAGGGCTGTTAGGTCCCTGTACGACCGGTGTCAGAGCTTGGTCCGCATTGCCGGCAGTAAGTCAGGCTCGTTTCCGGTGAGAGTTGGACTCCGCCAAGGTTGCCCTTTGTCACCGATTCTGTTCATAACTTTTATGGACAGAATTTCTAGGCGCAGCCAAGGTGTTGAGAGGATCCGTTTTGGTGACCTTAGAATCGCTTCTCTGTTTTTTGCAGATGATGTGGTCCTACTGGCTTCATCAGTTCGTGATTTACAACTTTCACTGGAGCGGTTTGCAGCCGAGTGTGATGCGGCCGGGATGAGGATCAGTTCCTCCAAATCCGAGGCCATGGTCTTGAGCCGGAAAAGGGTAGCATGCCCTCTCCGGGTCGGGGAGGAGGTCCTGCCCCAAGTGGAGGAGTTTAAGTATCTCGGGATCTTGTTCACGAATGAGGGAAAACTGGAGCGTGAGATCGATAGGCGGATAGGTGCAGCGTCCGCAGTGAAGCGGGCGCTGTACCGGTCTGTCGTGGTGAAGAGAGAGCTGAGTCAAAAGGCAAAGCTCTCAATTTACCGATCGATCTACGTTCCCACCCTCATCTATGGTCATGAGCTTTGGGTTATGACCGAAAGAACAAGATCTCGGATACAAGCGGCTGAAATGAGTTTTCTCCGCAGGGTGGCTGGACTCTCCCTTAGAGATAGGGTGAGAAGCTCAGTCATCCGGGAGGGACTCGGAGTAGAGCCGCTGCTTCTCCACATCGAGAGGAGCCAGTTGAGGTGGCTCGGGCATCTGGTTAGGATGCCTCCTGGACGCCTCCCTGGTGAGGTGTTCCGGGCACGTCCCACCGGGAGGAGACCCAGAGGAAGACCCAGGACGCGCTGGAGGGACTATGTTTCTCGGCTGGCCTGGGAACGCCTTGGGATTCCCCCGGAGGAGCTGCTCCAAGTGGCTGGGGAGAGGGAAGTCTGGGCCTCCCTACTTAGGCTGCTACCCCCGCGACCCGACCCCGGATAAGCGGAAGAAGATGGATGGATGGATGGATGTTTCTGTTCAGTGCCCTGAGACAACTTTTGTTGTGACTTGGAGCTATACATTATAAATAAACTGAACTGAATTGACATGTCTTTTTTTAACCCCGTCTTTTTTAACCCCGCCTATAAAAAGAATCGGAATCGAGAATCGAAAAGAATCGGAATCGAAACGAAGAATCGGAATGGGAATCGGAATCGCTCAAATTCAAACGATGCCCAACCCTACATATGTACAGTGATTGATGGATCGAATTCCTATAATTTAACGTCAGCAGATGGAAATCACGCATCCGTAACTTCTAGGAACAACAGAACAAAGTTATGGATCTTAGAATAACTTATATCTGCAGGCATTTTAGCTTAGTTTGTTACTGGCGAAAGATAAGGTTTTAAGAGGAGGAAAATTAAAGTGGAAAGAAAAGGAGTTTTATCTTAAAGTGTTTAACCAGGAAATGACACATTCTCCGTGCGATCTCTAGCTAGACGTAGGTCCACTTTTAGTAACATGACGACTCTTTACCTGACATGACGGTCAGTCAAGAAATGGAGCTTCCTTGACGTCCGAGGGGAGGTCAGTCTGGTTACCTTTGCAGCTTCTCACGTACGCCTTTGACCCACTGAAGTAACGGTAGTCCGGTTGATTTTTCAAGATAAAATATTCCAGAAAGGAGATTCCTTCACAGCTTGGAGCTGTGACACTCGAGTGGGTTCACAGCTGATGTGCTGTAACCCTTGCTGAGGAACGAGGACCTTTTGCTCATGGTCGGACGTCCACAGCTTAAAGAGAAAGTTCACATCTCAGCTTCCTCACAGAACTCGAAGTTCCAAGAAGTTAAGAACTTTTAAAGAGGATCTGACATCAGTGACTTACTCCTTCCTGATTGGTTCGTTCGACCAGGGGAGGGAGTTAGCTTAAGTCAAAGAGTTTGACTTGAAGTCAGAACGAGTGAAGGATTGTTTTGAAAAACAAAGAAACAGATTGTTTCAAGAGGACAGAAAACAGGCGCCAGATCTTATGAATATCTGAAAAGCAGTTTTCTAATTTATAAACAAAACTGAAAAGTTCAGTCTGACATACTAATTCAACTTTAGACAGAGTTCTTTGACTCGTGTGTCCATATTAAGAATACATCAGCATAATAACACATGATCATTCAGCATATTGAAGAATAACACTGCTCATACGAATAACACAAGGTTATGCTCTGATTATATTTGAATTAGAACAAAATGAAAGAATAAAGAGAGTCTCTTGTTGACTTAATTTGTCCCTTTGATTCTAATTAATGGAATAAAATAGTGTTAATGTTAGTGCTTTAACAGTGTACCCGAGTAATCGACAGATCGAGTCCTAGGACTTCTATCGAGGCTTTTTTGTCCACCTCGAGTACCCGTAGTGACGTCATCACGTCGCAGTGACGTCCTTACGTCATGTCACGTGATAAGCACAGAGTAGTAGTAGTAGTAAATGCTACAAAATGGATTCCTCTGTGCGGACGGATGGTGTGATGGAGCAGGCCCAGTCTTGTCAAAAAGGTACAAATCAATCTGTAGTGTGGAAATATTTCACGAAAGATGAATCCTCCGGTTCAACTACCATATGCAAAATCTGCAAAGCTGTGCTGAAGTACAACAACAGCACAACCTCGATGCATAACCATTTGAAAAAGCATCCGCTAATGCTAACTCAGGCACAACAACCCGCAAGCTCCACTCAATGGTCACTTGCCTCGTTTATAAAACACCCAGTTGTATCCAGACAATGGCGGCAGCAAATCAACAATTTACTGGCGAAATTCGTAGTTAAAGACATGAGACCGTTAGCTGCTGTCCATGGAGAAGGTTTCAGAGAGTTGCTACAGTTTTTTTGAACCTGGCTACGATGTTCCATCTTATAACACTCTGTGGAGCACTATGAAGCACCAGTATGACAACCTCCATGAAAAGATCGCTGACGAAATGAAAGACCAGAGTGTGTCACTAACAACAGATCTATTCTAATATTACAGTATTATCTAATATTGATTCTAATTAAACCTATTTAAATAAATCCTAAATTTAAAGTTATTGTAAAATGTTCAACCTATATATGATATGCTACATTAAAATTGTATTTAATTATTTTGTGTTATTCATTTTACTCCTCCTAGGTGTAGCTGTCCAAGGTGAGGAAGAGGAGGCTATGCCCAAACAGAGCGAGCCAGTCACTGTGTTTACATGGACATAAGTAATCAGATCAAACGGCCGATCGGATCAAAAGTGTGTCATGTAAACACCCCGTTCGGATCATTTTTTGTGTATTCGGCGTGATCCGGCCTAATTTGTGATCAGTTCGAAACAGGTGGTTTACACCGATCCGTTACCCGTTCGGTGTGCATGTAAACACTTGATCTGTTCCGTTTATCAAACTGTCCTGACTGCGCATGTGCGCTGCGCACCCCCCCCCCCACCACCCCACCCCTCGTGTTTCCTTCTCCGCCTGGCTAGTGGGTAGATGCTAACGCATGGTGGGGAAGCAAAACTGGTCGGTGAGCGATGCAACATTTCTAGAAACATTAAAATAGCTCAAAACTATCGAACGCCTTGACCGAACGTGTGGAACACGGAGTTATTTAAACAAGTACATAA
>JBBPBX010036277.1:15351-31572 GCA_038048925.1 Garcialebias charrua | reverse complement strand
ATCTGTTCCTCACCTCATGTAAAGAAAAGTTTAGTGTAATAATCAAAGCCAGTGCGGGAACAGCGCATTGTTCATCAGTTAGAAGAAAAGTTTAAATATTACTTGCGCTGTGAAGCTTGAAAGGTGTCACTGAACTTCTGCGCCTCCTCCACAGAGCCCAGCCACTTTCTGTGTCCATCAGGTAAAGTCACGCGAAGTCGAGCAGGAAAAAGCAGAGCAGGTTTTAGACCCAGAGAATACAGCGCAGACATCACGTCCTTATATTCCACTCGCTGGTTGAGGACTTCTGGGCTGTAGTCTTCCACGATCCGCACCGGTTTACCCTGATATTCAAGCCTGCCTCTGCGTCGAGCCTCTCGGATCATGAGCTCCTTCACCTGGACCCGGTGCACTCGCAGGATAACCGGGCGCGGCCGCTGGTCCGAGGCGGGTTTCGGAGCGAGGGTTCGATGGGCCCGGTCCAGTTCGGGTGGAGAAGGAAGCGTGTCACGCCCGTAGATGTCGCACAGCAGGTTGGAAAAGAAGTCTGTGGGACGTCCGCTTTCAATAGATTCCGGTAAACCCAGCACACGAATATTCTGCCGTCTGCTTCGATTTTCTAAATCCGCCAGTTTAGATCTTAGTCTGGCGTTTTCCTCCTGCAGAGTTGAGCAGGTGTTTTCCACCTCCGACATGCGCTGGCTCAGGTCGTTAGTGACAAGTTCCAGTGATGACACACGCTGGCCGTGTTCCTCCACCGCGAGCCGAGTTTGGTCCAATTTGATATCCAGCTGGTGAAAAGTTTGTTTGAACTCAGCTGACAGCGCAGCGCGGTGCTCCTCCAGCAGCGAGGTAATTGCCTCGAGGGTTAGGCCAGCGTCATCTTTCTCGGCGTCCTTCTTCGATCTTGTCGACTTTTGAGACATTTTTTAATCCAAAATCTTCAAAAGAGATACTTGATGGAAGTTGTGTCTGTGATTATAGGCAAAAAATATTACATATAGAGGGCTTGGTGGTACTAAAAAATAAATTTTACCCGGAGCACTGGCAAGTGCGACTCACTCCATCTCACGACCACACCCCCGAAATAGAGAAAATTCAAAAAGAAATTCCCAAAGGTGTTTACAGGATTAGGAAGACTGGAAGGTGACTATCGTATCCGGCTGAGAGACGATGCTGTCCCCTATGCCCTTACAACCCCTCGCCGTGTGCCAATACCCTTAACTGAAAAAGTCAAGGAGGAAATAAAAAGAATGGAGGAGATGGGGGTCATCTCCAGGATAGAGAAGCCTACAGAGTGGTGTGCGGGGATAGTTGTAGTCCCAAAACCCAATGGCAAAATTAGACTCTGTGTCGACCTTACCAAGCTTAATGAAAGTGTGTGCAGAGAAAGACATATTTTGCCCTCCGTGGACCAGTCATTAGCACAGCTGAATGGTGCAAAGTATTTCACGAAATTGGATGCACGGAGTGGCTTTTGGCAGATCCCATTAGCACAAGAAAGTAGGGAATTCACAACATTCATTACTCCCTTTGGCCGCTTCTGCTTCAATGTGCTACCATTTGGGATAAATTCAGGCCCAGAACATTTTCAAAGACGCATGTCCCAGCTTTTGGCCGGCCTTGACGGTGTTATATGCCATGCAGATGATGTCCTTGTGTCGGGAAAGAATGAAGCAGAGCATGATGAACGGCTCACAGCTGTCCTGACACGACTCCAAGAGGCGGGACTAACACTAAATGAGAAATGCACCTTTGCACAATCGGAAGTTCTGTTTGTGGGACATAAAGTCAGTGCAGCAGGCATTGAACCAGACCCTGAGAAAATCAGAGCGATTACAGACATGCCTGTCCCACAGAACGCAGCAGATGTCAGGCGGTTTTTGGGGATGGTGACATATGTTGCAAAATTCCTCCCTTATTTTGCAGAGTGTACCAAACCACTCAGAGACCTGCTGGTGAAAGACAATGATTGGACCTGGGGTCATATGCAGCAGACAGCTTTCGACAAGCTCAAGAATGAGCTGGCATCACCAACAGTCTTGGCCCAATACAGACCACAAGCCAAGACAAAAGTGTCAGCGGATGCCTCGTCTTTTGGCCTGGGAGCAGTCTTAATGCAGAGGGAGGAAAGTATGCAGTGGCGTCCAGTTGCCTACATTTCCCGAAGCCTCTCCGAAACAGAGCAACGGTATGCCCAGGTTGAAAAGGAGGCACTAGCCGTTACCTGGGCCTGCGAGAGACTGAGTTCATACCTCATCGGAGTGCAGTTCACAATAGAAACTGACCACAAACCCCTCCTCGCACTATTAGGGACGAAAGCACTGGATGACTTACCTCCCAGGATTCAGCGATTCCGGCTGCGAATGCTTAGATTTGTATACAACATAGTACATGTACCTGGAAAAGCCCTCATCACAGCAGATGCACTATCCAGGGCCCCGATAAAGCGTCCACTGACAACAGAAGAAACACAGATGGAAGGAGAGGTAAAAATTTTCATTAACACTGTACGTGATAACTTACCTGCATCTCAGTCCAAACTTCAGCAGATAGCTGACCATCAGCGGCAAGACGCCATCTGCAGTCTGCTGATCCGACAGTGTCAAAGAGGCTGGCCACGACAAGAGGAGCTGTCCCAACAGCTGAAGCCGTATTGGATCCACCAAGGCGAGTTACACATGAATGGTGAGCTTTTGATGAAAGGACGACGTATTGTCATTCCAGAGACTTTGCAAAAGGAAATGCTCGCCCGACTGCATGAGGGACATATGGGGATATCCAAATGCAAGCTGAGGGCTCAGCAGTCGGTGTGGTGGTTAGGCCTGAGTGCCCAAATCACAAAAGTTGTGAGCCAGTGCGAGACATGTAGTAAGTACCAACAGCTACACCCAGAACCAATGATACCCTCAGAGCTGCCCAAGCGGCCTTGGCAGAAAGTTGGGGCAGATATGTTTTACTGGGAAAATGACTCTTATTTACTGGTGGTAGACTACTATTCAAGATACATTGAAATAATGAAGACATCTATAACCACATCAGCAGGAATTATTACTGGCTTGAAATCTATTTTCGCTAGACATGGGGTGCCTGAAATACTGATAACAGACAATGGACCTCAGTTTTCCTCTAGCTCTTTCTCTTCTTTTGCCACGGACTATGACTTCAAACATGTCACCAGTAGTCCATACTTCGCTCAGAGTAACGGGGAAGCAGAGAGGGCGGTGAGGACGGTGAAAAGCCTCCTGAAGAAAAACACTGACCCCTACAAGGCCCTGTTGGCATACCGGGTCACGCCGCTGCATCAAGGCCCTTCACCGGCTGAGCTCCTGATGGGCAGAAGGCTGCGCTCACCATTGCCACTCTCACCCAGTCAACTAAAACCTCAGTGGCCAAACCAAAAGAAAGTGGCAGACAAGGACAGAGAATTAAAACAGGCACAGACTTTGGCCTACAACAAAAGACATAGAGCGGGGGTCAGGCCAGAGCTAAAAGCAGGTCAGCGCGTCTGGATTACAAACACCCAGGAGACGGCTACGGTGCTGAGAGAAGCAGACACTCCTCGGTCCTATGTCATGGAGACCGATTCAGAGGTGGTGAGGAGAAACAAGGCGCATCTCAGACCCTTACCAGACATTCATAACCCTACAGAGAATGTGGGGGACACAGAACAGGCAGCAGCACCAGACATTCAGAGCCCTACAAAGGATGTGAGGGACACAGAACAGACAGCTACACCAGAAGTGAGAGGAGGGGAAAATGTGAAAAGGGTTCATCCAAGGAGGGAAGTGAAGGCACCAGTGTGGCTCAAAGATTATGTCCAATAATGCAGAACATTTAAAACCTGTTTCAAATGTTATTATTATACTTGTTACTTTAAGTATTCAGTAATTTCAGTGTTCCAAATGTTATTATAATTGTTAGTTAAGTAGTAAATGTTTGGTTTAAAATTGTATCACTACTTTGGGGAAGGGGAGATGTGGTGTGTTATGGTCCTCGGGGCGTTCCGTACCAGAGGCGCGTTATGTACAAGTACGGGTTCCGGGGTCAGAGTTCATATTAAATAAAGACGCCGACTGGCTAAAGAGTAGCGGTTGTCCGAGTGCTCCGTGAATAGTCTCCAAACTGTTACACTTTTGATCTAATCACATCCTACAGTGATTGGTTAACTCACACACACATTCATGGTGTAGTAGTGTATGCACACACCCACTGTGTCCTTAATGTGCAGGAAGATACACGACCCTTAAATATTTTTCCACAAACACACATGTATCACCCCTTTCTTTATTCTTTTTGAAACATGGCTCACCACCAAATGTGTCTGTTAGCAAAATAAGTCATGAATCACTGGACATATTTAAATGAACCTCTGAACGTAATCACTGAATCTACAACAAATGACAAACGTGAATCAAGATGGCTGCCACTGCCACTGCTAATCAGCTGTAGCAAACACAAAAATGACTCGGCCTATTTTACAGATACTGGGCTCTGCAGTCGCAGCTGCTTCCAATCTTATTTGCCCCACTTTGGGCCCTTGAGCACGACACTTATGTCACCAGCTGCTCCACGGTTGCCTTATAGGTGGCAGCCCTCTGCTCCAAGTGTGTGTTGGGAAAAATACAGAGAATGAATTTCCACATTTTAGATTTATAAACTAGGTGTTGTTATTATAACCTCAGTAGCTGCTATTTCTCACCATCAAATGTTTTTTGTTTAAACCTCTGGCATGACAGTTGGCAGGATGTACTGTATGCATTATATTTTATACAAATGTATTTTATTGTTTTTAATTTTGTATAACAGGTCTCTCTTGTAAATCAGACGTGTCTCTGTAAGGATGGCTCCCTCTGTTGTTCGGTCCCCATCCCTACACCTTCTGGTTTCCCTGTTATGTCCAGGTGTCCTGTCTGTGTCGGTGTTTATGATTTATCCTGATTACTCTGTACAGTATGTGTATATAAGTCAGCTCCTGTGTGTTGTTCATTGTCTGGTCATCGTTGGGTCTTGCCTGATGTTTCCTGTGTTCCTTGCCTTCTGAGTAAGTTTGCTGCCCTGCTAAGCATTTTGATTTTTGATCATTAAATGTATATTTTTACACTCCTCACTCCCTGAGAGTTCTTGTCTGCACTATTGGGTTCTGACCTGCTTTCTGAGTGAATCCTGACAGTTATGACCAGACCATACAAGAACCCAGCAGACATGAACTTCCTGTCCAGGCTTTCTGAGGTGGATTATGACCTGCTTTGTGAAAACACCCAGAGGTTTGTGGACTCAGGCACCTCCTGTAACCTGTGGGAACGGTGGGTGGCTACAAAGACTGTCAGACGAATATGTACGTTTACCTGGACTGTTTGATGCACCTGGAATGGATGATTTTTTTGGAAGTGGTGCTAGCAGAAAAGACTTGGTTGAAGCCACTCGTCCTGTCCGGCGCTGTCAGTCCTCCTCCACCTGCACCTCCTCCACCTGCACATCTTTCTGAAATAGAACTGGACTCACCTTCCACAATACCTGATCCTTGCAGCTGCAGCCCCTGCAGCCGCTCCCACGCCTGCCGCAGTACAGTACCCATAGTTTCTCAATCTCCTACAGTCTCTGTTTCATCACAGTACAAAGATCACACCCATTCAGACTCTACAGACTCAGTTTCACTTTGTTTTTCTTCACCTGCCTGTTCTGCTTCTCCCTCGCCGTCTGGTCCTGGACCGCGCCACTGCCGCCATCGACGTCAGAGGGGTCCTGAGTAGGGATGTCCCGATCCGATCACGTGATTGGAAATCGGTCCCGATCACGTGATTTCAGACTCGACTTGAATCGGGCGTTACACATCGATCAGGGATCGGATATATATGTGTACATGTATATTTATTCTAAACATAAACGGGAATATTATATTAACTGTATGTTGTGTTACAGAGTCAAATTGTCTCGGAACAAAACATGCACAATATTTTTGCAGCAGTGCCTGCCGTAAAGCAGTGACTGTCATAAAAAAGAAGCGGAACGCGGCATTAACTTGAAGTGGAGGCAGCGATATCTGTCGTGTGGAGATATTTTAAAGTGGATGACAAAGATATTGCGTTTGCAAACTGTGAGATATGTAAAGTTCGTATTTCAAGAGAAGGTAAGGAAAAGGCTGCATTTAACACAACAAACCTGATTAGGCACATCAGAAACAAACACCCGACACAATACACAGAGTTTAACCAGACAACCCAGCCGAAGACGAGCCAGCTCACGCTGCAAGAGACTTTATAATTTATATTTATCTCATAAAGAAAAACATACACTTCCTTCTGTGAAGCCACAGGAGGAGAGTTAAGGAGTGCTGTTCAGAAAAGCATGTTACTAGCCTTATTTTATAAAACTGACACTTAAAGTGTCTTATTTGTTTACATGCCTGCTCAGGTTCTGGTCAGGTTGTGGTCATGTTCTGGTCATGTTCTGGTCATGTTCTGGTCATGTTCTGGTATTTTAAGTTGAGCTGCTTATTTTAAATTAGACATTTTTATTTCATACTGTTGCACTAAACTTCAATGTGAAGAATTTTATTTTAAATCTTATTACTTGATTGTTCAATCTACCTCACAGAAGTACTCTGTTAAATGTTAAGGTAAATAAAATAAAAATTAAGGGACATCTGGATCTGTTTCTTTTTTTCCCCTTCATTTTAAAAATGTATTTTATGGTGGGGGTGGCGTGCTGCTGACCTCAACTCGGGATGTTGTGAGTCGGTGGGCGGAATACTTCGAAGACCTCCTCAATCCTACTGGCACGTCTTCCACTGAGGAAGCGGAGCCTGGGGACTTTGGGTCGGGTTCTCCGATCTCTGGTGCTGAGGTCGCCGAGGTGGTTAAAAAGCTCCGCGGTGGCAAGGCTCCGGGGGTGGATGAGATTCGCCCGGAGTTCCTTAGGGCTCTGGATGTTGTAGGGTTGTGTTGGCTTACGCGACTCTGCAATATCGCGTGGACATCGGGGGCAGTTCCCTTGGATTGGCAGACTGGGGTGGTGGTTCCCCTATTCAAAAAGGGGGACCGTAGGGTGTGTTCCAACTATAGGGGGATCACACTCTTAAGCCTCCCTGGTAAGGTCTATTCAGGGGTTCTGGAGAGGAGGGTCCGTCGGATAGTCGAACCTCGGATTCAGGAGGAGCAGTGTGGTTTTCGTCCTGGTCGTGGAACACTGGACCAGCTCTACACCCTCAGCAGGGTCCTGGAGGGTGCGTGGGAGTTTGCCCAACCAGTTTACATGTGCTTTGTGGACTTGGAGAAGGCATTCGACCGCGTCCCTCGGGGGGTTCTGTGGGGGGTACTCCGGGAGTATGGGGTACCAGGCCCTTTGATAAGGGCTGTTAGGTCCCTGTACGACCGGTGTCAGAGCTTGGTCCGCATTGCCGGCAGTAAGTCAGGCTCGTTTCCGGTGAGAGTTGGACTCCGCCAAGGTTGCCCTTTGTCACCGATTCTGTTCATAACTTTTATGGACAGAATTTCTAGGCGCAGCCAAGGTGTTGAGAGGATCCGTTTTGGTGACCTTAGAATCGCTTCTCTGTTTTTTGCAGATGATGTGGTCCTACTGGCTTCATCAGTTCGTGATTTACAACTTTCACTGGAGCGGTTTGCAGCCGAGTGTGATGCGGCCGGGATGAGGATCAGTTCCTCCAAATCCGAGGCCATGGTCTTGAGCCGGAAAAGGGTAGCATGCCCTCTCCGGGTCGGGGAGGAGGTCCTGCCCCAAGTGGAGGAGTTTAAGTATCTCGGGATCTTGTTCACGAATGAGGGAAAACTGGAGCGTGAGATCGATAGGCGGATAGGTGCAGCGTCCGCAGTGAAGCGGGCGCTGTACCGGTCTGTCGTGGTGAAGAGAGAGCTGAGTCAAAAGGCAAAGCTCTCAATTTACCGATCGATCTACGTTCCCACCCTCATCTATGGTCATGAGCTTTGGGTTATGACCGAAAGAACAAGATCTCGGATACAAGCGGCTGAAATGAGTTTTCTCCGCAGGGTGGCTGGACTCTCCCTTAGAGATAGGGTGAGAAGCTCAGTCATCCGGGAGGGACTCGGAGTAGAGCCGCTGCTTCTCCACATCGAGAGGAGCCAGTTGAGGTGGCTCGGGCATCTGGTTAGGATGCCTCCTGGACGCCTCCCTGGTGAGGTGTTCCGGGCATGTCCCACCGGGAGGAGACCCAGAGGAAGACCCAGGATACGCTGGAGGGACTATGTTTCTCGGCTGGCCTGGGAACGCCTTGGGATTCCCCCAGAGGAGCTGCTCCAAGTGGCTGGGGAGAGGGAAGTCTGGGCCTCCCTACTTAGGCTGCTACCCCCGCGACCCGACCCCGGATAAGCGGAAGAAGATGGATGGATGGATGGATATAGAAGTATCGGATCGGGACTCGGTATCGGCCAATACTCAAATTAAAGGACTTGGACTCGGGGTCAGAAAAACCTGACCGGGACATCCCTAGTCCTGAGCCTGCAGCCGGTCCTGGACCTGCAGCGCCTTCATCTCACGAGGGGTCCCAGGAGGTTTCCTGTCTCGAGGGGTCCCAGGCGGGAGCCCCTCGCGTTTCCTGTCTCGAGGGTCCCTGGAGGGAGCCCCTCATGTTTCCTGTTCTGGGTGTTTCCTGTTCTGGGTGGGCCATGGAGGGTCTCTACACCGCTGACGTCTCATCGCGTGCCGCCGTTACGCCAGACAACGTCCCGCCGCTTTTGGCGTTCGCAGTTTTTTGGGTCTAGTCCTTGTGTTTAGCTTTCAGTCCTGTAAGGATGGCTCCCTCTGTTGTTCGGTCCCCATCCCTACACCTTCTGGTTTCCCTGTTATGTGTCCAGGTGTTTGGCTCCCTCTGTTGTTCAGTCCCTACTCCTTCTAGTTTTAATAATAATAATAATAATGAATTCCATTTATAATGCACTTTTCATTAATAAAAATCTCAAAGTGCTACAAAGTGTAACAAAGCAAAGATCAAAATAAAACAAGTGATAAAATCAAATAAAATCAATAATAATATCGACTAAGATCAAAGATAAAATCATGTGGATGCAGATTAGGCTTGCTTAAAAAATAAATAAAATAAAACAAGTGATAAAATCAAGTAAAATCAATAATGATATCAGCTAAGATCAAAGATAAAATCATGTGGAGGCAGAATAGGCTTGCTTAAAAAGAAAGGTCTTTATGCTGCTTTTAAAGTCAACCAGTGACTGTGGAGCTCTCAGGTCATCAGGGAGGGAGTTCCACAGGCGGGGGGCAGCCACACAGAATGCTCGGTCTCCCATGGTCCTCAATTTGGTCCGAGGAATATGAAGGAAATTACTGTTCTGTGATCGTAGAGACCGGGTGGATGAATATGGTGCAAGAATGTCCTTTAGATAGTCAGGTGAAGTGCCGTGCAAGCATTGATGGGTAATGAGAGCAGTTTTGTACTGAATTCTGTAGGTGACAGGAAGCCAATGGAGGTTATGGAGAATGGGTGTAATATGTTCAAATTTACGAACTCTCAACAGAATCCTTGCTGCACTGTTTTGAATGTATTGAAGTTTCTGAAGGTTTTTGCCAGGGATACCAATAAACAGGGAGTTGCAGTAGTCGAGCCTGGAGGAGACAAAGGCATGGACGAGTTTCTCAGCATCAGGAAAAGTCAGAGATGGGCGAAGTCTGGAGATGTTTCGAAGATGGAAGAAGCAGGTTTTAAACAGATGCTTAATGTGATTTTCAAATGTAAGATGAGAGTCCATTTTTATTCCAAGATTTGTAACAGAGGTGGAGAGGGGGATGTCTTGACCAGAGAAGGAGATTGTTGTTAAAGTTGATGTTTGTATCTGGTGAGGGGTGCCAATCAATATGGCCTCAGTCTTCGAGCAGTTTAATTGAAGAAAGTTCTGATTCATCCATGCCTTTATTTCCTCCAGGCAGGCAGAGAGAACAGTGAGTGAAGACGGAGATAGGGATGATGATGATGTTCCAGTCCTGATGTAAAGCTGTGTGTCGTCGGCATAGCAGTGAAAAGAAATGTTGAACTGATTAATAATTTGACCTAAAGGCAGCATGTAGAGGGAAAACAGCAGGGGCCCCAGAACTGACCCCTGAGGGACACCACAGGAGACACCGACTGTCTGGGAAGTGGCATTGCCAAGGCTAACACATTCCAGCCTATTGGAGAGGAAAGAATTGAACCAGTCCAGGACAGTGTCACAGAGACCGACCTCCACATGAAGACGGTGGAGGAGGATACTATGGTCCACAGTGTCGAAGGCTGCAGTGAGGTCAAGGAGGACAAGGATGGAGGGAGAACCAGTGTCAGCAGCCATGAGGACATCATTTGTTACTCTCAGCAGTGCAGTCTCAGTACTGTGAGCTGCTCTGAATCCAGACTGGAACTTCTCATACAGAGAGTGTTGCTGTAGGTGGTCCTGCAGCTGAGCAGCAACTGCTTTCTCCAGCACTTTGGACAGAAATGGGAGGTGGGAAATTGGGCGGTAATTAGAAAAAATGTCGGGATCCAAATTAGATTTTTTCAGAAGAGGCCTAATGATGGCAGTTTTTAGAGGCAATGGAACATGACCAGATTGTAGAGACTTGTTTATTATTTGTGTGATTAATGGGCTTATTGCAGAGTGATTGGATTTTATGAGAGACGAGGGGAAGGGATCCAGGGCGCAGGATGAAGGCTTCATTTTCTTGAGGATGGTCTCCACCTCACTCTGAACGACTTCATCAAAGCTGCTCAGGGTCCCAGAAAGCAGACGGGTAGATGGCACACTAAGATCAGGGAGGTTGTGGAGCTGAGATCTGATAGTGTCAACTTTGTTTTTAAATGATGAGAGGAACAGGTTGCATTTTTAGCTTTTTGATCATTAAATGTATATTTTTGCACTCCTGGCTCACTGAGTTCTTGTCTGCACTATTGGGTTCTTCTGACCTGCTTGAATGACTCATCTGTATAAATAAAGAAAATGAATGGTTTCTTAAATGACGTTTTTTTTCTAAAGACAATGTACTGATCAGCAGTGACTTCTGCTATGTTTGACTACCTTTTTTTTTCTTCACGTTTCACTTAAACACACTGACTCATCAGAACTAATATAAGTGAATTAAAGTGGTTTTCAGAACATTGACAGCTACAATAACAAGCAGTCTCTCTGATACATAATTTGTATCTTAGAAAAACAGGGTTCTATAACATAAATCAGAGATTAACCTGTCTTGTTACAACCTGACCCAAGAAAGATGCTAAAGTATTGCTTTCTGTAATATTAAATAAATGAATAAATGGCCCAGTGTTACGCAAAGGGATGCATATCATCTGCTGGCTTTAGCTTTAGCCTAAAATTATCCTGTTTCAGCCAAACATGGAAAACAATGTTTTCCATGATCTTGCTCAAAATGTGACACTCAGTTGTGAATGACTCTCAGCTAACACAACCTCAAACTTTAGCTCAATATCGATATAACTGAGTTATAGATATTTTTGTGTTTGCTGAGGTTGTTTAGCTGTGATGGCCATCTTGGAATAAGTTGAATCCAAAAGTTAATCAGCTGTAGATGCACATCAACTGATTACTTTTTCAGAGTCTGGTTTAAAATTCATCCAGCTGCTCATTTTGCTAACATAAACCCATACACAGGAAAAAAAAAAAACATAGCTCAGTGTTCAATACTTTCAGGTCATTACTGAGTTAAACAAATAAAGTGGCAATGTGTAGGATGAACCATAGTATCCTCCTCCACCGTCTTCATGTGGAGGTCGGTCTCTGTGACACAGTCCTGGACTGGTTTAAATCATTCCTCTCCAATAGGCTGGAATGTGTTAGTCTTGGTAAGGCCACTTCCCAGACAGTCAGTGTCTCCTGTGGTGTCCCTCAAGGGTCAGTTCTAGGGCCCCTGCTATTTTCCCTTTACATGCTGCCTTTAGGTCAAATTATTAATCAGTTCAACATTTCTTTTCACTGCTATGCCGACGATACACAGCTTTACATCAGGACTGGAGCATCCTCATCATCCCCATCTCCATCTTCACTCACTGCCCTCTCTACCTGCCTGGAGGAAATAAGGGCATGGATGAATCAGAACTTTCTTCAATTAAACTGCTCCAAGACTGAGGCCATACTGATTGGCACCCCTCACCAGGTACAAACATCAACTATAACAACAATTTCCTTTTCTGGACAAGACATCCCCCTCTCCACCTCTGTTACAAATCTTGGAATAAAAATGGACTCTCATCTTACATTTGAAAATCACATTAAGCATCTGTTTAAAACCTGCTTCTTCCATCTTCGAAACATCTCCAGACTTCGCCCATCTCTAACTTTTTCTGATGCTGAGAAACTCGTCCATGCCTTTGTCTCCTCCAGGCTCGACTACTGCAACTCCCTGTTTATTGGAATCCCTGGCAAAAACCTTCAGAAGCTTCAATATATTCAAAACAGTGCAGCAAGGATTTTATTGAGAGCTCGTAAATTTGAACATATTACACCCATTCTCCATAACCTCCATTGGCTTCCTGTCACCTACAGAATTCAGTACAAAACTGCTCTCATTACACACCAATGCTTACACGGAACTTCACCTGACTATCTAAAGGACATTCTTGCACCATATTCATCCACCCGGTCTCTACGATCACAGAACAGTAATCTACTTCACATTCCACGAACCAAATTAAGGACCATGGGAGACCGAGCATTCTGTGTGGCTGCCCCCCGCCTCTGGAACTCCCTCCCTGACTACCTGAGAACTCCACAGTCACTGGTTGACTTTAAGGCAAAGGTTTTGTTGTAGGTTACATTTATGCTCAATAGATCTTAAGCTTCATTTTATTTAGTTATTTTGGAAACTAAACCTGCACTTTAGTTTTTGTGGTGGATTTTGTTGATCTATATTTTGTGCACACTTTTTCAATCTAAATAACAGATCTTTTTTTAATTAATTTCTATACTTGGAGACTGAATACTATAAAGTAATTTCAGTAAAATTACCCCTTGTCTTTTTTAAATTGTATATACTGTAATGCTGCAAAGCAACACGTTAAGTTAATTTTGTCAAATAAATAAAAGACCTTTCTTTTTAAGCAAGCCTACTCTGCCTCCACATGATTTTATTACTGATTTTAGTTGATATTATCATACCGTACTTGATTTTATCACTTATCTTTTAACATTGATTTTAGTTGCACCTTGTAGCACTTTGAGATTTTGTTAATGAAAAGTGCGTTACAAATTAAATTCATTACAGAACTATTATTATTATTAGAAAACGTTTGGTTAATTGACATTTTTAATATATAGAGACAACAGAAGTTATCTCAGAGCACTGAACAGAAACATTTTACACATTAAAAACATTTTAAGGACTGGACAGGCAAACATTGTTCACAAACATTTGACCACGGTAACAACTTGTGTTATGACAGTTTGCAGTCAGTAAAAATAATCCCATAAGTGACGTGTTTCCTGTTCCTGGATTTATTGTTATAATAAGTTTATCCTTTTGATCGTTACATTCTGAACTATTTAAAGCTGATTAATTTATTTGTGTTGAAAGTAAAACTCTATCTCAGCAGCTGTAAATAAACGGAACGTGTGAAGATGTATTATTTTGGAATGCTGTGGGAGAAAAACAGGGATCTACCATCTTGCCACGTTCAAGGTACGGAGGGGCGTGGCCAACTACGACTATCCACACGGTTGAATAAGCCCCCGAGCAGCTTCAATTCTATTGGACACTGCGAAGATAAGTCCCGCCTCTTTTTGAGTACCTTTTGTTTCATTGGCTGTGAAATCCATCAATCATTCTGTAAACGGGGTTTCTGAGTTTTTGGCGACAGTAGAAAGATTTTTGATTTCTTTTTATCTCTCGCACTAAGCGTCAGGGTGTCTTCAGTCCAGATTGGCTCGCTCGGTTCTGACAGACCAGCCATGGCTCCGAAGAAACCCGTGAAAGGAACCAAACCCAACAAAGGTGCGTTTGCGTCGCTCTGTTTGATCCTGTCAGAGCCTGCAGCGGTTGTGATGATGCGTTCACTGCTCAGGCCCGTCAAAGTTCATCCCATTAGGATTTGCTGGGGAAACTGGTTCCTGCTAGTCTGCGCACTGGAAACGATGGCGGTTATTTAACCAGGCTCGTGCGTCTTGTAATCTGGTTATGAACACGTCAACAGCGGAGGAGCTGTCATGTCTCCATCAGGTTGTAGTTTTCACCGTGGCCGACATGTTCGCCCTGTTGGTCGTGATGATGCGTTGACTGACCGTGAGTCCAGCGCGAGGGATTCTTGTGGGAAAGCGTTAAAAGTGGTGAAAAGGGACGGTGTCCACCCTGAGGCCTTGTGGCTGTGAGCTTACTGTGTTATGAAACAAACATGTCGAGTTGTCCAACACCACCCTTATCACCACATGCTCACGTGTCAGTGCTCCTGGTCTCCTGCAGATCCAGGGCTTCTCCAACTTTTTGGGTCTGGGGAGAAGTCCCAGGACTCCCCCAGAAACCTCGTGCAGAAAAAATAAATGCCATTTTAACCCCTAAATTAAATGCCATGGGAACATTATATATATTTCATCTATAGCTCTTCTCTATCTGATCAAGATACTCAAAGCACTTTACCCTACAAGCTGTGCCCTCATTTACACATTCATACAGAGAATAATCAGAGCTTTATCACATTCATACACTGATGAGGGGTTCAATGTCTTGCCCAGGGACACTTTGGTGTGTGACTGCTGGTGGAATTGGACCACCAACTCTCCCAATGGAGGGCTACTGCTCTAACCACTCAGCCACAGCCGCCTCACACATATACAGGGAGTCCTCGACCTACGGCAACTCAGACTCACGAACGGACCTACGAACAGCAGTTGTACATTAAAGCTGCAGTATGTAGTTTTTGGAACACGCTGGAACTTAGAAAAATTTTGAACAGACACGTTTCTGGTCCCTCCCCCTTGCTCTCGCTGAACTTCAGCTCAGCCTCCATAGCTCCGCCTCCACTGCATGTCCTGTCGCAGCCGCTGCGATGTTCTGTGTTCATATGTTAATGAAACGTTCTATAAAATAAAAACATGGAGCGCTGGTCCAGCACACCAGAACACCAGGAAATCTGCAGAGCCTCGCGCAGCCACGTTGAACCCGAGTTTAATTCGCTCGTGACAAATTCATTCATTTCCTCATCATTTCAGTCATGGAGTCAGCGGAGGAGGAAGCGATCACTTGACTTTTGGCAAAAAAACAAAAGAAAAGTCCAGATCAGGGATGAAGAAGGGGAATTTAATACATTTGTGTCACATACAAAACAGTCCTGCATCGCTTTGCAATCCTTTGAACGAGAACGTGCACGGCCGCTGGGACAGGCGGGGGCGTGGGTTAGGGGTGTGAGAAGCTCTGGGTTTTTTTTTTTGGCTGGTTAACGGCGGGTCACTGTGGGTTTTTAGAAATGCTTTTAGTATCACCTGGAGAAGCAAGGGGATTTTAATTTTTTTCAGAGATTACTTTGTCTAACATCAGTCTGTCAGGAGATAGTGACAGAAGAAATATGTTAAAAAATATATTTTTAGAAAAACCACATACTGTACTGCAGCTTTAAATACAGCACTATGTGTTTTTTTTAGGTGTTTTTACATGAAAGTGTGTTAGCTAACTGTTTGTAAACAAAGTTCTGTGCATGTTTATGAACCAGTATGTACGTTTGTGTTGAAAAACGGGTGTTTGGTGCAGCGCTAGCATACATTTTCCGACTTATGAACGAAAATCCGGACTTACGAACGCACGTGCTATGGGTTCCAACTTACGTCAGAATTGGGTTACGAACGGTCCTTAGGTCCGGAACTCGTTCGTAAGTCGGGGACTCCCTGTACATGTTTGTTTGTTTGGCCCCCACTTACAATATACAGTACTGTATATGCAATCATTTATTGTAATTTATTTTGTGGACTGCCAAGCTGCGACTCGTGGACCACTGGGGGTTCTGGGACCCCAGTTTGAGAACCTCTGCTAGAAACGCCCAGTAATCATGTGGCTGCGGCCTATCAAGTTCATGAGCAGCATTCGTGAGGAGTCTCCAGAATGTCTCAAATATTTCTTGAGACGTAAAGGCTCATAGTCTTGTCCTTTTTAATTCTGAACGTGTTAAAAAACATGTGCAAGTGTGTGTTGTACACATGTGTGATGGTTTTTCTCTAAATAGTCGCAAACTCGTCGTGGGCGATTACAACGTTCTCGAGCTCTGAAGCTTTATTCCAGCACCTGCAT
>JBBPBX010036277.1:0-13255 GCA_038048925.1 Garcialebias charrua | reverse complement strand
AGAGCTCGGACCGGGCAAAGCAAGTGGAGCTGCTCCTCCTCTGGTTTAGAGTGAGGAGGAAGGCAAAACCCGTCCAGTGTGATGATCCTGGACTTGAATGAAGACGTTATGACCTTAGGCGTGAATGCTGGATTAGGCTTAAGTTCAGCAGAACTCCCATCTCCTTGTATTTTTAAGAAGGAAGGAGAAACAGACAGACCAGAAAGGTCACTTACTCTTTTAGCTGATGTAAGAGCCAACAACAGAGCCGTTTTAAATGACAAGAACTTTAGTGGAACCTCATTTAGAGGCTCAAAAGGATCCTTAGTTAGTGCGTTCAACACAGTAACCAGGTCCCATTGAGGAGCCAAGGACCGTGAAACTGGCCTAAGACGGCGAACACCCCTCAAAAAACGTTTCATTAGGGGGTGATTAAACACGGTTCTATCATGAAACCCCTCATGACATGATGAAATTGCCGCAGCATATGTTTTAATGGTGCTGAAAGCCAAATTTCTGTCTAACAATAGTTGTAGGAAAGATAAAATTGGACCCAGGTGACATGAACATGGGTCCAGATGTCTCTCCACACACAAACTGACACCGCTGATTGGTGTTTGGTCGTTTTATTTTTGATCTGCAGTGTTTTTATGTTTTTCGTGTTGTACTTCATTGTCTATGGTGCCTGTTGCTTGTTTGTTTGTTCAGCACTTTGGTGTGGACTGGTTCCTGTTTAAAGTGCTTTATAGATAAAATGGTATGGTATATGTGAATTGGTCAGGACAGTTTTAGGGACAACTGGGACAATAAAATATAACAGGAATATTCAAGTCAAAGTCAACTTTATTGTCAAAACTGCAATATGTACAGGACATACACAGGATTGAAATTGCATTTCTCTCTGTCCCTCGGTGCAACAGTAAACATTTAAACACTAAAACACTAAAACATTTAATAAACATAAGCATAAAATGAAATAATAAAAGTGTAATACTGATACTGAGTTTTTGCATAGTAGTTTTTGCATAGTAGTACAGGTAGTCCCCGACTTACGAGCGAGTTCCGTCACTAGGGGGCGCTCGTAAGTCAAAAATTCGTAAGTAGGATCACATAGTTTTAATATATAAATGAATACATGTACAGTACTGGACAGTCACCAAGCACTTAGCCTATCCTAACACAGTTTTTAAAGATGAAGGAATAAGTTGAATTGTCTCCCTTTCACATAAAGGGAGCAAGCTCCCTATGGAGCCTGCAGGGAGGAGGGAGACAATTCAACTGACTCCTTCATCTTTAAAAACTGTGTTAGGATAGGCTAAGTGCTTGGTGACTGTACAGTACTGTACATTTATCTATTTATTAAAAATATACAGTATATACAGTATTTTTAAAGGGGACCACAGATGCAAAATTCACTTTTTAATGTTTTTGTACTCAACTTTGGGTATTTACTTCATAAAAAAACAGTCCTAAGGCCAAAAAAATGCACCCAGTGGTTTATTTACTATAAGTATATTTATTTATCTTAGATAGAAACGCGCCGATTGCACTTCCTGCGGTTTGTTACGTCACAAACCGCAGCCACAACCCACAGCCACAACCCATCCCAACCTTTGTCCCGCCCCCGTCACCTAGCAACCCCTGGTAATGCTCCACCCACGCGGTTCCTGAGTTCATCTCAGCCTGCACACTAGGTGGCGGTATGCACCTAACAGTTGTTTGCGATCCGCCATAAATCAAATGGAGAAGAAGAAGAATAGTTCATCTCAACAGAATGGCTCCTAAAGTTAAATGTTGCGTTGTTGGCTGCATTACACAACATGTGTCGATACACACTCTTCCAGTCTCAGAGAGCAGAGATGCGTGGCTTAATGTTATTTTTAATGGCAATGTCCAGGCGACATTACCGTAGAAGAATTACACTTCTTATATGATGAAGGACTACTTTTGCACAACTGCCAGTTTGGTTGAGTGGTTAGCGCGCTGGACCGCCACTCGGGAGATCTGGGTTTGCATCTTGTCCATTGCATTTTTTTTTTCCTCCCCCTTTTTTTTTTAAAGCCTTTTGTTTCGGAGAAACCCTCTCTGACCCTCCTGGCGAAGATAATGGAGCACTAAGCAGATTTAAAATTGATAGTTTTCAGATAAAAAGACAGCACCGCTGTGAGTGTGTGTGTGTGTGTGTGTGTGTGTGTGTGTGTGTGTGTGTGCCCAGTGACTCGCTCCCTCCAGCTCGCGCGCACAGGCAGAGGGTGGGAGAGTCAGAGGAGACATTACAGAGGAAGAATAAAAAATGACACGACAACTTGTACACTCTGATCTGTCGTGGTCCAGACCAGTTCAGCTCAGTCAGCTCGGCTCTGTGGTAGTAACGTGAGTTGACTTCCTCGTCTGCCTTTGGAGGGCGGAGTTAATGCAAGCAGAACTTTGAAGGGCGTGCCACGAGATCTCATTATCATAAACCGGTCGTTCAAAACGAAAGTTAAAAATGGCAGAATTAAAAAGGGTATAATTGATTATCTAAGAATTATTTTGTGTATTAAATTGAATAAACAGTGTCTGGTAACCCCAAAGAAATACCATAAAAATTTTAAAAACATATCTGTGGTTTCCTTTAAATTTTTATTGTTTTTTTATTTATAAATAGATAAATGTACATTACTGTACAGTCATCAAGCACTTAGCCTATCCCAACACATTTTTTAAAGATGAAGGAATAAGTTGAATTGTCTCCCTTTCACATAAAGGGAGCAAGCTCCCTATGGAGCATGTAGGGAGGAGGGAGACAATTCAACTTATTCCTTCATCTTTAAAAACTGTGTTAGGATAGGCTAAGTGCTTGGTGACTGTCCAGTACTGTACATGTATTCATTTATAAAAAAAAAATAAAAAAAAAGTAAAANAAAAAAAATAAAATATTAAGTCCGGGACCTTGTAAGTCAGAGCGCTCGTAAGTCGGGGACTACCTGTAGTATGAAAGTATGAAAAGTAAAAGTTACACCAACACTAAAACACTAAACATTTAATAAACATAAGCATAAAATGAAATAACAAAAGTGTAATACTGTCCTGAGTTTTTTGCATAGTAGTATAAAAGTGTAAAAAGTATATCTATAAAATAAAATGAAAGTTCTGGCATTGACATTTGTAATAGAGTGACAAAGCAGCATATGAAGTTTATGTACACAGTATATGTATGAGGTAGTTGATATTGGTATAGAGGTAAAGTGGCATATGCAATAAGGCTAGTAAATATATATATATATATATATATATATATATATATATAATATATATATATATATATCAGCAGTAGTGTAGATATAAAAAGTAGTGTAAATGTAAACAGTAGTAATGAATGTAAACAGTAGTAATAAATGTAAACAGTGAATGTAAACAGTAGTATGACTATAGGCAGTAATGTAATACAAACATTAGTGCAAATATAAGAAGTAGTGCAAACTGAATGAGCGCATGACCGAGAGCTGAGTGAATAACCCGTATTGATGACACAGAGTCCAGTGTTAAAATCTTTGTGTTGTGTGGTAATGTGTGAGAAAGTTTTTTGTGATTAAGGCAGTTCAAAAAACTTTCACACATTACCACACAACACAAAGATTTTAACACTGGACTCTGTGTCATCAAAACTATTGCTCTGGGAGCCACAGTTACTGAAAGTCAAGAGCTCATGGGCCGGACACCCAGCAGTTATTAGTTAAGTAATTTTATTTTATAATTTAAAATCTAGTTTTATTTAAAACGAGGACTGAAATGAGTTGATCCGTGGGCTTGATTTGTTCCTGGGCCGCCATTTGAGCAGACCTGCAACATAATGTATGTGTGGTCATTATGTTTTGGATGACTGCAATAATGAGACAACTATCACATTACAGTCAAGACTGAAACAGGAGCTGAATGTTTATTTCTCAAACCGTCCGAGTTTCTGTTTGCCAGGGGTTTTGCATTTTATTTTGAAAGAATTACCCGGAAGTGGCAATTTACCTGCGTCTAACTTTCCTCTGATGCAAGCCGCTCCAACAGCTTTAGTTTTTATGCATCATGTTTTGCGGTTTTGCTGTGTTTTACCATTTATTTAATCTTGTAAATTGGTCCACGTCATTTTATTTTGTTACTATTTTTTCCCGTAAGTTTAAAAATAAAGGGACTTATTTATTTTTTATTACTTTAAAAAACTCAGTATTTATGTTTAAAGGGGATTTAGGACAGTGGAATGTTGTTAAAACTGTAAAACCTTTAGAAATGGATTAAATGAAGAGCTGGAGTCTGAATAAGAGCAGAAAGTTCCGTCCAAGTTCCTCATTTGCACGATCGCCTCGTGCATGAGTGACACATCAGTGTTTGTCCTCAGCCGTCAGGAACACGGGTCCAACATCTGGAGCTTTAGTGCCCAGAGTCCAGCAGTCCTACAATAAATGATCTTTAAAACTACAGGTAGTCCTCGACACCGAAAACTGCTGGACACTGCGTACAGCGATTCGGTGTTACGAACACATCTCATTAATAAAAAATTTAATTAAATTTTAAAAAATGAAATTTTTTATTTTATGTGTTTAAATGTTCTTGATTTTATGTGTACAGCACTTTGTTGCAGCTGTGGTTGTTTTTAAATGGCTTTATAAATAAAGTATTATTATTATTTTATTTTTTTAAAGCTGATTTACGCAGTTTCCGCCAGTTTTCGGCAGTGTCTGCCAGTTTTCGGCAGTGTCTGCCAGTTTTCGGCAGTGTCCGCCAGTTTTTGGCAGTGTCTGCCAGTTTTCGGCAGTGTCCATTAGTTTTCGGCATTGTTCGCCAGTTTTCGGCAGTGTCCATCAGTTTTCAGCAGTGTCTGCCAGTTTTCGGCAGTGTCTGCCAGTTTTCGGCAGTGTCTGCCAGTTTTCGGCAGTGTCCGCCAGTTTTTGGCAGTGTCTGCCAGTTTTCGGCAGTGTCAAAGTCAAAGTCAAAAGTCAAAGTCAACTTTATTGTCAGATCTGCAATATGTACAGTGCAGGACATACACAGGACCGAAATTGCGTTTCTCTCAGTCCCTCGGTGCAACAGTAAACATCTAAACATTGAAACACTGAAACATATAATAATAGACATAAGCATAAAATAGTAAAACTAACACTGTCCTGAGTTTTTTGCATAGTGGTATAAGAGTATGAAAATTTACACCAACTCTAAAACTAAAACATTAAACATTTAATGAACATAATATTGTCCTGAGTTTTTGCATACTAGTATAAAAAAAGAGTATAAAAAGTATAACTAAAATAAACTAAAGGTTTCTAGCATTGACATTTGCAAAGTGGCAAAGCAGCGTATGAGTCAATGTACACAGTATATGTATGAGGTAGTAGTTGATGTTGTTGTAGAGGCAAAAAGTGGCATATGCAGTAAGGCACATTGGGCATCCCTAAATAAGACCGTTCAGAGCACACTGTATATGTACCAGCAGTGGTGTAGATATTAGAGTAGTGTAAATAAATGTAAACAGTAGTAATTACATGTAAGCAGTAGTAATAAAAGTAAACAGTATTAATAAATGTAAACAGAGAATGTAAACAGTATTATGATTATAGGCAGTGATGTAATACAGACATTAGTGCAAGTATGAGAAGTAGTGCAAACTGTATGAGCACATGACCGAGAGTTTAGTGAATAACCCGTTTGATGACACAGAGTCTAGTGTTAAAAACTTTGTGTTGAGTGATAATATGTGAGAAAGTTTTAGTGTTAAGGCAGTTCAAATGGGAGGGGAGGCAGAGCAGGCAGAGTGTTTAGCATTCTGACTGCCTGATGAACAGAGCTGTCTCTCAGTCTGCTGGTTCGAGCCTGGAGACTCCTCAGTCTCCTCCCTGATGGCAGCAGTCTGAAGCAGCTGTGTAGTGGGTGTGTGGGATCACCTGCCATGCGGTGGGCTTTCCGAGTGAGGCGTTTGCTGTGTAAGTCCTGCAGTGAGGGCAAGGAGGTGCCCACGATCTTCTCAGCTGCTCTCACAATGCGCTGGAGGCTCTTGCGGCAGGATGCAGTACATGCACCAAACCACACAGTGATGCAGCTGGTCAGGACACTTTCTATGGCACCTCTGTAGAAGGTGCTCATGATGGGGGTTGAAGCTCCAGCCCTTTTCAGCTTGCGGAGAAAGTAGAGACGCTGGTGAGCCTTCTTTGCCAGTGCTGCAGTGTTCCTGCTCCAGGACAGGTCCTTTGAGACGTGCACTCCCAGGAACTTGGTGCTGTCTACTCTCTCCACTGCGGTGCTGTTGATGGTCAGAGGGGGATGTTGGGCATCCCTCTTCCTGAAGTCCACAACAATCTCCTTTGTCTTCTCCACGTTGAGAGTGAGATTGTTGTGTCCGCACCACAAGGCCAGGCGGCTCACCTCGTTCCTGTAGTCCGTCTCATCGTTGTTGCTGATGAGACCTACCACTGTTGTGTCGTCCGCAAACTTGATGAAGTGGTTGGAGCTGTACGATGGTGTGCAGTCGTGTGTTAGCAGGGTGAATAGAAGGGGGCTCAGCACACATCCTTGTGGGGCCCCTGTGTTCAATGTGATGGTGCTAGATGTGTTACTCCCGATCCGTACTGTCTGTGGTCTCCCGGTCAGGAAGTCTAGCAGCCAGTTACACATTGAGGTGTTCAGCCCCAGACTGTCCAGTTTAAGGATGAGCTGTTGGGGGATGATGGTGTTAAATGCCGAGCTGAAGTCGATGAACAACATTCTAACATAGGAGTCCTTCGTGTCCAGATGTGTGAGAGCTGTGTGAAGGGCAGAGGAGATGGCATCGTCGGTTGAGCGATTAGGTCGGTATGCAAATTGGAAGGGATCCAGGGAGTCAGGGAGGACAGATGTGATGCTTTTCATGACTAGCCGTTCAAAGCACTTCATCAGGATGGGGGTGAGTGCTACTGGGCGATAGTCATTGAGGCATGCGGGCGTTGCCTTCTTTGGGACAGGGATGATGGTGGTGGCTTTGAAACAGGTGGGGACGATGGCCTGGCTCAGTGAGATGTTAAAGATGTCCGTGAAGACCGCTGCGAGTTCCCCTGCACAGTCCTTCAGCACACGACCAGGTATGTTGTCAGGACCAGAGGCCTTCCGGGCGTTAATCTTGATGAATGATCGCCTTACGCTGTCTGAGGACAGCGTCAGCACCTGGCCATCAGGAGAGGGGGGGAGTTTATGTGCTGGTGTGCTGTTACTTGCCTCGAACCGAGCAAAGAACTCATTCAGTTCATTCAGCGCAGAGGCTGAGCTGTCACAGGTCTGGGGGGGTGGTTTGTAGTTTGTGATGGTCTGTATTCCCTGCCACAGACTGCGTGTATCCCTGCTGTCCTTGAAACGGTGAGCTATTTTCCCAGAATACTGCTTCTTTGCCTTTCTGATGCCCCGGTCCAGGTTGTTTCTGGCTGCCCTCAGGCCCACCTGATCTCCCGCTTTGAAGGCAGCATTCCTGGCTCTCAGGAGTCTGTAAACCTCAGCTGTCAGCCATGGCTTCTGGTTAGCCCGAACAGTGATGGTTTTAAGGTTGGTTACATCATCAATGCACTTGGTGATGTATGAACATACAGTGTCTGAGTACTCCTGGAGACATGTGGTGTTGTTTGTGGTAGCAGCTTCTTTGAACATACTCCAATCTGTGGTGTCAAAACAGTCCTGGAGTGCCTCTGAAGACCCCTCTGGCCACACTCGTATCTGCTTGCGGACTGGTTTTGTGACTTTCACCAGTGGCCTGTATGCTGGCTTTAGCATAACACAGATATGGTCAGAAGCACCAATGTGGGGGAGGGGGATGGCTCTGTAGGAATTTTTCATGGTGGTGTAAACCTGGTCCAGGGTGTTGTTTCCTCTTGTTGCAAAGTTTATGTTTCTGTATGTTTTTGGAAGAACACTCTTTAAATCTGCATGGTTGAAATCACCAGCCGTGATGAGAAAAGCATCAGGATGGGCTGTTTGTTGCTCACTGATGTGCAGATATAGTTCATTTAGTGCCTCACCTCTATCTTTGCTGTTGGAGCTTGGGGGGATATATACAGCAACAATCAAAACAGCTGTAAACTCCCTCGGTAAAAAGAACGGTCTGCATTTAATAGTCATGAACTCCACTAAATGTGAGCAGTGTTTGTAGACCACAGCAGCATCACGACACCATGCGTTGTTGATGTAAACACAGAGCCCCCCTCCCCTTTTCTTACCTCCCTCGGGGGTTCGGTCCGCTCTGTAGCATGTTAGCTGCTCCAGCTGAATAGCATGGTCCAGAACGTTGTTGTTGAGCCACGTTTCCGTGAATACAAACACACAACAGTCTCTCACAGTCTTTTGTGTCGTTCGCAGCAGGCGTATATAATCCAATTTGTTGTCCAAGGAGCGCACGTTAGCCAGAACCATGGATGGGATCGCCGGCCTGTGTGGGCTAGCTGCTAGCCTAGCTCTGATACCTCCACGTTTGCCCCGCTTCTGTTTCCTGTCACGCCGCTTGTGGCGTTTCCATGGCGGGCGCGGTGAAGCGTCACGCCGCTTGTGGTACTTCCACGGCGGGCGCGATGGAGGGAAGGTCGGGGCTGGCTTCCAGAGCAGCTCGCAGTCACGAAGCTGATGTAACTCCACCTCGAGCTCATGTAGCTTCTCCTGAAGTTCGCTGTTTATTCCCAAATGAGCGGTTTTTCCGACATCAAGCAGGAATTCACGGCTATACTTGCGTTCTTGAACACGTAGACAAGACAAAGACGTGCCGGCAAATTGCGGCGTGCAGGACAAGACAGACGAAAGCACCGTGTTGCTGGGAGAGAGAGAAGCTGCAACGTTTGCACGCGCCGCCATGTTGTCTGCCAGTTTTCGGCAGTGTCCATCAGTTTTCGGCATTGTCCGCCAGTTTTCGGCAGTGTCCATCAGTTTTTGGCAATGTCCGCCAGTTTTCAGCAGTGTCTGCCAGTTTTCGGCAGTGTCTGCCAGTTTTCTGCCAGTTTTCGGCAGTGTCTGCCAGTTTTCGGCAGTGTCTGCCAGTTTTCGGCAGTGTCTGCCAGTTTTCTGCAGTGTCTGCCAGTTTTCTGCAGTGTCTGCCAGTTTTCGGCAGTGTCTGCCAGTTTTCGGCAGTGTCCGCCAGTTTTCGGCAGTGTCCGCCAGTTTTCAGCAGTGTCCAGCAGTTTTCGGTTAGCTCCGGCCTCGACAGCCGGCTTTGTGTCATAAGCTCTTAGAAATCGGTTTCTCTGATCACACCATCGGTTGGTTTTCTAACTATCTTTCCAATCGGAGGCAATGTGTTCAACATAACGGTACTTCTTCCAGCTATTTAACAGTTAAAAATGGTGTACCACAAGGCTCAGTTTTAGGACCCACTCTCTTTACAATCTACATAGCTAATGTAGGTCACTGCATCCCTGATGCATCCTTACATTTCTATGCTGATGATACAGTTGTTTATTGCCGAGCTAAAACAGTAGCTAAGGCTTTCCAGTTACTGCAATCCGCTTTTGACATCATCCAGTCAGATTTGTTCCGTCTCAAACTTGTCCTAAATGCTGATAAAACAAAAGGGATGTTTTTTTCAAATAGGAAGGCGGTTCCAGCAGATCCTCCTCTGATTTTATCTTCAAATGGTGTCCCTATTGAGTTTGTTGATTCCTATAAATATCTGGGTATCCTGATCGATTCACATCTCTCTTTTAAACTCCACGTGGAAAACCTAGTGAAGAAACTGAAAGTTAAACTGGGTTTCTTTTTCAGAAACAGATCATGTCTAACACTGAATGTTAGGAAACGCCTTGTATCTGTGACTTTCCTTCCCTCCATTGATTACGGTGACATTCTCTACATGAATGCTCCTACAAGCACCCTGCGGATGTTGGATGTTGTCTATCATGGTGCACTAAGATTCATAACTGGTTGTGATTATCGTACCCACCACTGCACCCTGTATTCACTGGTTAACTGGACATCATTAACCTCACGCAGACTCTTCCACTGGTACATTTTCATCTTTAAATCACTTCTTGGTCTGCTGCCCTCATACATCTCCTCCTACATGTCTTTGCGTGAGTGCAGCTACAGCGTGCGCTCTCAGGACATGATTACCTGCAGTGTTCCGTCAGTGAGGACTGAACTTGGAAAAAGGGCCTTCTCCTACTCTGCTCCTGCTTCATGGAATATCTTACAAAAAGATCTGAAGCTCTCGAACTTGACTTCTCTAAATGGTTTTCAGAATCTGTTGGAATCCTGGCAAAAACCAATGCAGATTTGTTCCTGTCTTTGATTTTATACATCTACCTTATAATGTTTTGCTAGTTTTTTGATACTTTGTTAAAAAAAAAAAAAAAAAAAATCTTTTGTTTTTTTCTCTCTTTTTGTTTTCTATTGTTTATTGTTTGTTTGTTTATTGTTTAAGGAAATTCTACCATTGCTGTTCATTGTTCTTTAGTTTTAGCAGGTCGCTTTCGTAAATGAGCCCATGAGGTTCAAAAGATTTACCTGACTAAATAAAGGTTGAATGAATGAATGAATTGGAGGACCGTGTGTCCGATCAGAGGTTGCCTCATACGGATAAATTTGCTGGGAACGCTCGGTGAACTCTGTGGACGTCTCAGGCCCGGAGCAGCAGCCGCTGATTGCTCCGCCGCGCTGCATCCCACCACGCCGGCCGGCACACCACCAACTCACCGCGGGATGTGACCATCCCACCGCTACTGTCCCTGCCATCAGCCGGTACCGGGGACACAGAGCCGATGGGCGGCGGAGAGGCCTGCTGCGGCCGGGAGCTCGCCTCGATGCTCCGCCTGGCAGCCTCAGATGTTGGAGGGACAACGAGCTAACATGCTAAAACGCGGATGAACGGCTTCACCAGCTCCCAGTAAGTTATTAACTCTTTTTCTCTTCATTATGGCTCCAAATGTACTGTATGTGTTTTTTGATAATTATGTAGCGTACAGTACTGTGTTAGGATAGGCGAAGTGCTTGGTAACTGTACAGTACTATACATGTACGTGTATAAGTGGCGGCTAGTGGGTTTTCCGACTTACGGCGATTTTCGACATGCGAACGGCCGTAGGAACGGAACTTGTTCGTAACTCGGGGAATACCTGTATTGTAAAAGATGATCAGATCTTCACAAAAGACAACTAAACAAGCCAGACAGTATTAATGTGTGAGCAGTAGAGCTGTGAGGTGTGGAGACCTGGGATCAGGGGGTGGTGAGAGGGTCCGATGTGCAGAGGATCCCTATGATGGACCAGATGTGATCAGACCCCCCCCGTCTAGAACAGAGAGGATGATGGCAACAGATCCAGTTGTGAACAGCTCTCTGCTGCCACCTGCTGGTTCTGTTACCAAACTGCTCACACATGCGGCTGACGTCAGAAAACAAGACAGATTTACAGACTGAAATCTGACGTAGAGTCTTTAATGACACGAGCTCTGAGCGTGAGATCTCGTGATAAATCATTTGCATAGTTGGAACCAGTGGTGTTCATTCATTACACACAGACTGATATATTTCAAATGTGTATTTCTTTTAATGTGGATGATTATAACTGACAACTAATTTAAAAAAAAATCAATATCTCAGAAAATTTGAATATTGTGAAAAGGGTCAATACTGAAGAGACCTGGAGTCAGTCTCCCCACCATCACAGACCTCTACACCTCCAGATGCAGGAAGAGAGCCACCTGCATCATGAAGGACCCCACTCACCCAGCACACACACTTTTTGCCCCACTCCCCTCAAGAAGAAGGTTGAGGAGCATTAAGTGTAGAACCACTAGACTGAGGAACAGCTTCTACCCTGAGGCTGTTAGACTCATGAACATCTAATCAGAATAATCATTGTGAGATAACTGCTGTAATAACACTTGGTTGTTTATATGTGCTGCTGATTACCTCAGTGCTGCTTATCTCATGCTGCTGATTATGTCATGTTGCTGTGTTCATTAGTCCTCATGTGCTCACACAGACTCATGTAACATGTTCGTGTTGTTGTTGTTTTGGCGCATTGTTTTTGTACCATTAGTGCTTAGCATATTCTTAGTTTAGTGAATGTAATATATTCTAAGATCATGATTCGGATCTTACTAATGTTTTTCTTTACAATGTGTGTGGGTTTTCAGCGATTCAGCGATTTGTAGACATACAGGTAGTCCCCGACTTACGAGCGAGTTCCGTTCCTGCGAGGTGCTCGTAACACGAAAATTCGTAAGTTGGAACACGAAGCACGTGTTCTCGTAAGTCCGGATTTTCGCTCGTAAGTTGGAACATTTATGCTAGCGCTACTACGAACACTCGTTTTTCATCAAAAACGTTCATATTAGTTCATAAACATGGTCGGAAACGTGTTTCCAAACGGTTAGCTAACACACTTTCATCTAAAAACACAAAAAAGTGCTGTATTTTTTACAAATTTACTGCTCGTTCGCCAGCTCGTAAGTCCGGACGCTCGTAGGTCAGAGCGCTCGTAAGTCGGGGACTACCTGTACATGAGTATTTTGAACTGGATTCGAAGATGAACCAGTAGCCATTGCAGGGAGGCCAAGACTGGTGTAATGTGCTCTCTTTTGCCTGTACTGGTTAAAAATCAGGCTGCTGCGTTCTGGACCAGTTGTAGTCATGCAATGGTGGTCTGACTGATACCAAACAGGAGTGAATTGCAGTAATCAAGCCTAGATGTAATAAATGTGTGAATTACTGTCTCCAGGTAATTTTTGGATAATATGGGCTTCAGCTTTGACAGTCGCCTCAGCTGGAAAAAACAGTGAAACTAAACCCAGGTTGAGACGGTAACTCCTCCTTCCAAAATCTCCCTGAAAATGGGCGTGTCGAGAGACAAGGAAGGGTGGAGGTAGAGTTGTGCTTTTGTTCACGCCTCCACCAGCAACAACCTAAAACAAATTAAACCTCTAGCCAACAACATACACCAAGCAACAACAAAGAATAAACATGTAGATGTATTTATCTATTCCACCCATTCCATCCAAAACCAAAGGCCTAAAACAATGAAAATGAAAAGAAAAATAAAACCGCTTGTCAGGAGTGAAATGCAGCACTTCCATATAAGGTATGCACTTCTCATCTCTGCAGGGGATTGGCTCTGCTTGAACCACCTGTGTGACATCACACATGAGCAGACATGTCACACATGAGCGTTTGCACAAATAAGAAAATTAAGGTGTAATCCACCAGTTCAACCCATAGAACTACCGTAAACACATTTTTAGACCAAATATTGCCAATTTACACAGATATGCACAATTATGTGAGAATAAACACAGCCATAGTGCTAGATAA
>JBBPBX010036276.1:18017-31572 GCA_038048925.1 Garcialebias charrua | reverse complement strand
ATATATATATGTTTGTGCCTGGTGAATGTGCAGTACAATAGTTGTGTGTTGATAGATTTTTGAGAAAGGTGTACAGGGTTTTCACTACTTTTCTATAGATATAATTTAGTTTTATCAATTTTGATTCTTAGAACGATAATTAGAAATGTTTTAGAGGATATATTTTAGCTGCACGTTTGTTAAGGAGTATCAGAGTAGCCTAGCGGTAGATTTTACTGATAGGAAATGTTTGTGGTAGAACATTCTGGTACAGAGAATAATATATATATATATACAGTATAGGGCAAACTTTTTGACTCGCTAGGTTCTAAAATTGGAGTGAAGGGCCAGGCCAGGAACAGATGGATGGAGTGTTTGTGTGATATACACCCCGGCACAATAACAGCTGCTGATAGGCTATTAGTTATAGGTGATTCCACCATCTGCTCCACTCAAGCAGCCACTAAGTCAGGATTATATGATAGAACAGTGACTTTATTTACAATATTGAAATTATTGACCTTGTGGAGTCTTACCACCTTCAGGCCAAAACAACAAACAAAACAAACCACTGTATTTTCTCTTACCTGAAGAAAAATAAAATTCACCAAACCACAAGTCTCTTACATCACTATGCTAATGGAATACAGGAGAAAAGTTAAAATAAAATGGCCTCTACAAACTCCTCACAAAACTTTTTACAACTACAGGATCTGAAGTTGATGACAGCCGGTGAAGTGATATGACACCGTTTTATACTTTTAACTGGTTTTATATGACTAAGAAATGTTACTGTATGATCAATATATTCAAGATGTGTGTACCGTCATCATTTCACAATGCTGGGTCTTACTGAATTCTAGATGAACACATATTTACATTACCCAGAGCAGGTAACATAAGGTTTGCTCATCTCTGGTAAAAGAGGACAGTGCCTTTGTGCTTTGTGAGCAAAACACCTGAGCACATTATCACCTGAAAATTACTACACTTTATAGTTCACAAAACTAGTTTGCAATACTTTTCATTTGCGGCCTTGCTTACCAAGGCCTAGCAGAAAAGATAACAGCTGAGGGGGAAGGGTGCTGACTTCTCTGTCTTCAACTGAATTGGCACACGTAATTGGCACACGTTGATTAAACACACAAAATACACTAGTTACTTCATAGTTAATACAAGTGATTAATTAGTCTCTTAGCTGACCTAACACAATAATCATTTTATGCATATACAAAGTAGTATACAGGGAGTCCTCGAGGTACGTCGCCCTTGACTTACGGCAATCCGGAGTTACAAACTTATCATAATTAATAAAAATATGAAATTAAAATATATATATATATTTTTTTTATGTTCTTGATTTCATGTCTACAACACTTTGTTGCAGCTGTGGTTGTTTTAAATGGCTTTATAAATAAAGTATTATTATTATTATTATTACATAATTTTTAACTTTTAAGCCGATTTAAAAAGTTTACGGCAGTTTCCGACAGTTTTCGGCAGTCAGTTTTCAGCAGTGCTCACCAGTTTAGCCAGTTAGCTCCAGCCTCACAGCCGGATTCTGACGGACCGTGTCCGATCAGAGCTGGGAGCTGAACGGCGGTTTTGCGGAGTGACGGATGGACGAAGGAAACAACGCTGTGGACCACGTGAAGCAGCAGACAGCGAGCTGCACCGGAGGAGCAACGAGCTAACGGGTGCAACTATGGCGAAGGTGTCCGCCTTTTTGCGGTTAGCTTCAGTTAGCTCCAGCCTCACAGCCGGATTCTGACCGACCGTGTCCGATCAGAGCTGGGAGCTGAACGGCGGTTTTGTGGAGGACGGATGGACGAAGGAAAACGACGCTGTGGACCGCGTGAAGCAACAGACAGCTAGCTGCACCGGAGGCGCAACGAGCTAACATGCTAATGGTGGGGCTAACATCAGCTAACGCAGGGCAGCCTTTTTGGATGGACACCGCGGAGAAACGTCTCCAGTAAGTTATTAACTCTTTTTCCTTTCATGATGGCTCCAAATGTATGGAGTTAACATGCTAACCGTCCTTCCTGTAAACAGTTTGGTCCGCGTGGAGCAGCACGAAGCTGTGGAGCTATGACATGCAAGAGCTAACATGCAAAAAGGCGGAGACAGGCTTGACCAGCTCAAAGTAAGAAATTAATATTTTTATTTATATGTACTGTATTTTCTGGTGTATAGGTCGCACCTTTTTATGGTTTTTTTCAAGGCCTGCGACCTACACACCAGTGCAACCTATTTATGGATTTTTTTCCCATATGTTTAGACCAATTTTTGACTCAGTTATGACCCTTTTTCAGTTTGGCAGAAAATGGTGCAGTACCACTTTTGGCGGCTAGGGACGCAGTGCAGTACCACTTCCAGAGGAGTACACCGACCCAAGAAGAAGAAGAAGACCGTTTCCAGCTCATGTGTCCGAAAAAAAGCTCCTCTGCTTGGATTGACTCTGTCGGCCTCCTGGTCTGGATGTAGCTTCTGTTAGCTCTGTTTGTTTGCTGTTTGTTAGCAAGATAAGTCAAGAACCACTCAGCGGATTTTTCTGAAACTTACAGAATGGAATCACAGTGTGGACGTTTACAAGTGAGTAGCTTTATTAGATGTTTGAGATTAAAATAAAATAAAAACAATCTTTTATTAGCTTCTGTTAGCTTGTGGTTGTATTTCTGTTTACCGGTATGTTCTAAATAGCTTCGAAACCAATTGGTGTATATTTTTTTTCTGCTTACAGAGTGTAATTATAAGGCTTTAATGTACGTAACTATGTCCTGGAGAAAACATTTGAGATGAGATTCGATTTTTTATTTGTGTCAGAGGTGGACTGGTCTTGTGTTAGCCTTCGTTTTATATCTGTGTACCGTACTTGTTTACGTTATAAATAGCTTCAAAACCACTCAGTGTATATTTATTTCTGCTTACAGAGTAATTATAAGGCTTTAATGTACGTAACTATGTCCTGGAGAAAACATTTGACATAAAATTCGATTTTTTTATCCGTGTCAGAGGCATACCTGTCAAGTATCCCGTTTTGGCCGGGAAACTACCGTATTTTACCCCTCTTTCCCGTCGTCATCCCGAATTATTATTTTCCCGGAAATTTCCCGTATTATAATATTCTTAAAAAAACATTCCAGTGCCTCTGAATTATGTCACTAGCCTCGCGAGAACTGCCACCTGCAGTAGCCTCGGTGGCAGTTCTCGCGATGTTTGTGCTGGCAGCGGAACCCGGAAAAACACATCAGAAATGAATGAATGAAACGAGAGAAAAGGTGTCCCTGCCAAAAAAGTTAAGACTTTGTGTAAATATCTTGAAAAATGGGACAGCGAATTTACTTTTCCTAAAAGAAGAGTAGGGTGGGGGGCACAATTACGCGTTTTGTAAGACTTGTAACTGCGACTTTAGTGTCTCATGGGGGAAGGAACGGTGTCTGTCAGACTGCCGAAATCAGACTCCATGAAGCGGACTGACGACAGCAACACACCCCTGAAGCCACAGCGCTCGAATATACAACTTCCAACGTAAAACTAACTTTACCGCAGTGTCCGACTGCATGAAAAATACGTCAAGCACAAAGGTAGGCCTATCAGATTGTGATCACATTGTATTGTATAATTTTATTCATTTCATATTAAAAACAATGACAAATTTTTTTAAAGAAAAATTAAACATAACATAAAATGAAAGGAAGCAGAAGAAGAAAACATTTCTTATCATATCTGCTCCTTATCAAACAATCAATTCAAACAATCAATTCAAACATAAATATACTTATTTGTAATAGAAAATAATACAGTCTCATCAGAGATATACATCCATCCATCCATCCATCCATCTTCTTCCGCTTATCCGGGGTCGGGTCGCGGGGGTAGCAGCCTAAGTAGGGAGGCCCAGACTTCCCTCTCCCCAGCCACTTGGAGCAGTTCCTCCGGGGGAATCCCAAGGCGTTCCCAGGCCAGCCGAGAAACATAGTCCCTCCAGCGCGTCCTGGGTCTTCCTCTGGGTCTCCTCCCGGTGGGACGTGCCCGGAACACCTCACCAGGGAGGCGTCCAGGAGGCATCCTAACCAGATGCCCGAGCCACCTCAACTGGCTCCTCTCGATGTGGAGAAGCAGCGGCTCTACTCCGAGTCCCTCCCGGATGACTGAGCTTCTCACCCTATCTCTAAGGGAGAGTCCAGCCACCCTGCGGAGAAAACTCATTTCAGCCGCTTGTATCCGAGATCTTGTTCTTTCGGTCATAACCCAAAGCTCATGACCATAGATGAGGGTGGGAACGTAGATCGATCGGTAAATTGAGAGCTTTGCCTTTTGACTCAGCTCTCTCTTCACCACTCCTCTGATATACCAGAGATATACAGTCACATCAAATATCTAATATAATTTGTTATATTAGAATCAGCTTAAATGTAACTCTTCAATAAAATAGTTTTAATCGTTTTCTTAAATATTAGTATGGACTTCACATTTTTACATTGTCCTCTAGTCCATTCCAAAGATCAATTCCTCTTATTGTAGTAGACCTACCCTTTAAACTGGTTCTAAACTTAGGTTTAACAAACATTTCCATTCCCTTTAAATTATAGCAACTAATCCTTTTCACAAAATAGGTTTGAATGTTAGATAGACACACAAACATAACTGGTTTGTAAGTGGCTGATAGGTAGTTATTTTAGATTTCTTGTAAACCTGTCTTAAAATGTAAGGGGTCCTGGACTTTGGTTGGGTAGTGGGATGGCTCGGAGTACCCGGCAGAAAATTTCCCTTATTTTTAAATCCAAAACTTGACAGGTATGGTCAGAGGCGGACTGGTCTCGTGTTAGCCTTTGTTTTATATCTGTGTACCGTACTTGTTTACGTTATAAATAGCTTCAAAACCACAGAGTAATTATAAGGCTTTAATGTACGTTGTGGTGGACCACTAGGGGGCTCTACTCACACCCAGTGGACCGAAGGCATTACAGGATGTTTTATTGTGAAAGGTCCAGAGGACCGGATGCTGTATTGGATATATAAGGCGGTGTTGGGTGCTTCCCGCCAGTTTAGTAGGAGTTGATTAAAAGTGAAGTTCTGCAGCCTGTCTCCTGTGTCGTCTCTTCACCACCTCCTACACTGGTGACCCTCGTGAACTGAATATGTCGACATCTGACGCTTCAGCCAGCTCTCTACTGCTGTCCACGGCTGTGGAACCTACACAGGCGGCCCCGCTCGCTTTTTCGGTGGCCGTTAAAATCCCGGACTTCTGGCTGCACGCGCCTCAGTCGTGGTTCGCCCACATCGAATCACAGTTTGCTCTTCGCGGGATTTCTGTTGACGACACCAAATACCACCATGTGGTTGCTTCGCTGGATCCGCTGACAACCCAGCGGGTAATGAGCCTGCTACAAAACCCTCCTGCACAAGGAAAGTACGACGCCCTCAAGAAGCTTCTTCTGCGGCGCTACACACTCTCAGAGGCGGAGCGCGCTGAGAAACTATTTTCCTTCTCCGGTTTGGGAGACGGCACAGCTCTCGAGCTCGTGGAGAGCATGTTGTCCTTGCGGGGATCAGACGACTGCGAGTTCCTCTTCCGCCACCTCGTCCTCCGCCAGCTTCCAGCTCCTGTGCGAACCGCCCTGGCCAACTCCCCGTTTCTGCAGGAGAAGGATTACCGCTCGCTGGCCGAAGAAGCCGACCGCATCATTCTAACCGCGAGGACCTTCGCGGTACAGGCGGTGGTCCCTGGATCTCCAGCAGCGCCCGAGTTTCAAGCAACGCACACAGCGCCGGACGAGCCAGCGGTGGTAGCAGGAGTCGCTAGCCGCAGGCGGGCAGGTCCCGCTCTTTGTTTCTACCACGCGCGTTTTGGCGCCAAAGCACGACGGTGCGTCCCGCCGTGCAGCTTCAAGCCGCAGGGAAACGAGACCGCCAGCAGCCGCTAGCAGTCGCGGCCGTTGGCGAGAAGGAAAGGCTGCTTTTCATCGAGGACTCGAGGTCGGGGAGGCGGTTCCTGGTGGACTCGGGGTCGCAGAAGAGCCTCGTCCCCCCGACTGGCTCCGACAGGTTGGCTGAAGGCTGCGGGCCGCAGCTAACCGCGGCGAATGGCTCTCCCGTCAAGACGTTTGGCGAAAGGTTGGTGACTGTGCGTTTCCATGAACGGGACTTCCGGTGGAACTTTGTGGTAGCTGCTAGCTCGGTCCCTATTTTAGGGGCTGATTTTCTTTGTGCTCACGGGCTCCTGGTTGATTTAGCTAACAGACGTTTGATCGACGCTGTGTCTTTTTCGTCACTGCCTTGTGAGACGCGAGGAGCTGGGCCTTTAATGCATGCTAACTTTTTAGCTTCGGGTAATGTGTTTCAGCGTTTATTGTCTGAGTTCCCCTCGCTGACTGTTCCTGATTTTGCAAACACAAACACACAACATGGGGTTGAACATTATATTCCCACAACGGGCCCCCCGGTGTTCGCACGTGCACGCCGCCTCGATGCTACTAAGCTAGCAATCGCACAGGAAGAGTTTGCTAACATGGAGCGTTTAGGCATCGTGCAGCGCTCAAACAGTCCGTGGGCCTCCCCCCTCCACATGGTGCCCAAGGCAGATGGCAAATGGCGTCCATGTGGGGATTTCCGCCGCCTTAATAACATCACAGAGAACGATCGTTATCCCATCCCCCACATCCAGGATTTTTCAGTGCACCTGGCTGGGACCTCCATTTTTTCTAAAGTAGATTTAGTACGGGGGTACCACCAGGTTCCTGTGCATGTGGAGGATGTCCCTAAGACCGCTGTTATCACGCCTTTCGGCCTGTTTGAGTTTTTGCGCATGCCTTTTGGTCTTAAAGGTGCAGCACAAACATTTCAGCGGTTGATGGATTCAGTCCTAAGGGGTCTGTCCTTCGTATTTGTGTACTTGGACGACATCCTGGTGGCTAGCAGCTCGGCTGAGCAGCACTTGTCCCACCTCCGTGAGGTTTTTCAGCGCCTGGCAGCACATGGCCTGATTGTAAACACAGCGAAATGCCAGTTTGGGCTGCCAGTCATTGACTTTTTGGGCCACCGCATTTCCGCAAGTGGCGCCGTCCCGTTACCAAACAAAGTGCAGGCGGTGTCAGATTTCCCACAGCCCCAGTCTGTTAAAGCGCTACAAGAGTTTTTAGGAATGGTTAACTTCTATAACCGTTTCCTCCCCAGGGCAGCACAACTGCTGCGGCCGCTCTATGGAGCGCTGAAAAAGAAAAAGCCCAACGACAGTGTGGACTGGACACCAGAACGCCTACAGGCATTTGGTGATGCTAAAGCTGCATTGGCCACTGCTGCCCTTTTGGCCCATCCATCCCCAGCGGCGCAAATAGCTTTAACAACCGACGCATCTGATGTTGCGGTGGGGGCTGTGTTAGAACAGCAGGTTTCCGGGGTTTGGCAGCCGCTTGCATTTTTCAGCCGTACGCTGCGGGACAATGAGCTGAAATACAGTGTTTTTGACAGAGAGTTGCTGGCGCTTTACCTGGCTACACGCCATTTCAGGTTTTTCCTGGAAGGCCGCCAGTTCACTGCATACGTTGACCACAAACCCCTGGTGTTTGCTATGTCAAAAATTTCTGACCCCTGGTCTGCTCGCCAGCAACGCCACCTCGCAGCGGTGTCTGAATTTACTACAGACATTCAGCATGTGGCTGGAAAATCCAATGTGGTGGCTGACTGTCTCTCCCGGGTGCTGATCTCTCCCGTGTACGTTGGCATCGATTTTTCTGCTATGGCTGCGGACCAACGTAGCGACGCAGAAATACTCGAGCTCCAGTCCGGCCCCACAGGCCTCGAGTTGGAGGAAAGGCAGGTGAATGACGGAGGTCCTCTCCTGCTCTGTGACGTATCTACAGGCAGGCCCCGCCCCCTGGTTCCAGTTTCATGGCGACGCCGCGTTTTTGACTCCTTACATTCCCTTTCTCACCCAGGTGTTAGAGCCTCTGTGAAACTGGTCAGCTCAAAGTTTGTTTGGCCCGGTCTGCGTAAAGCAGTTAAGGAGTGGGCAGCAGCGTGTGTTCCATGCCAGCGTGCTAAGGTTAACAGGCACACCAAAGCACCTTTGGAACCTTTCTCCATCCCAAGTCGGCGGTTTGATCATGTGCACGTAGACCTAGTAGGCCCTCTGCCTCCATCACAGGGTTTTACTCATCTGCTGACTATGATAGACCGGACCACCAGGTGGCCAGAGGTGGTTCCTCTGACGTCCACAACATCTGCAGTGGTGGCCCGGGCTTTTTTGTCTACCTGGGTTGCACGTTTCGGCCCCCCTTCAGACATTACATCGGACAGGGGCCCGCAGTTTGTTTCTGAGCTTTGGTCTACCATGGCCAAGGGTCTGGGGACTAACGTTCACAGGACCACCGCTTACAACCCCCAAGCTAATGGTTTGTGTGAACGGTTTCACAGGTCATTGAAAGCTGCACTTCGTGCTGCATTGACCGGTGACAACTGGATTGACCGTCTTCCCTGGGTTTTGTTGGGGTTGCGTACCGCAACCAAAGAGGACCTGAGCTCTTCCCCGGCTGAACTGGTTTTCGGTCAGCCTGTGCGCGTCCCCGGTGAGTTTTTACCTGAGGTACCCTCACCACAGTTCGCTCCACCGTTGCTCCATCTTTCACCTCAGGAGGCCCCTTTTCGTGTCCCCGGTCCGGTACACCATTGTTTACCGCAGTCATTTGTCCCTAAGAGTCTGGAGTCCTCTAAATTTGTTTTTGTCAAACACAATGCACACAGGACACCACTACAGCCTTTGTATGATGGACCGTTTCGAGTTCTTCAACCAGGTCCGAAACATTTCCTTTTGGATTTAGGGGGTCGTACTGAGACTGTCTGTATTGATAGGCTTAAACCAGCTCATGTTATGTCAGATGATCAGGTTGTTACGGCCCAAGCTCCTCGCAGGGGCAGACCTCCATCCACATTGTTAACGGACGGCGGTCCTTCTTCCGGAAACTCTCAACGTCCATTGGAGCCCGAATCTTCTGCAGACCCTCCTCGTAGCCCTCCACTTCATCAGACTGGTTCTGCAGGGCCCAGGTTCAGCCGTTCTGGTCGTTTGATCAAACCTAAAATGCGGGACTAGTGATGGACCTTACTGGGTGTTCTGGGGGGGCGTGTGTGGTGGACCACTAGGGGGCTCTACTCACACCCAGTGGACCGAAGGCATTACAGGATGTTTTATTGTGAAAGGTCCAGAGGACCGGATGCTGTATTGGATATATAAGGCGGTGTTGGGTGCTTCCCGCCAGTTTAGTAGGAGTTGATTAAAAGTGAAGTTCTGCAGCCTGTCTCCTGTGTCGTCTCTTCACCACCTCCTACAACGTAACTATGTCCTGGAGAAAACATTTGACATAAAATTCGATTTTTTATTCGTGTTTTCAGAGACAGACTCGTCTCGTGTTTAGCTTCTGTTAGCTTCTGGCAGACATTAGCAGCAGAGCTAAACACTCGGTCCATATTGCCGGGTTGACTCAGCGGTCACGCGGCGCGTCAGCGGTGGATGACGCGTTACGTCGGCGGGGACGTAGGTGCGACCTATACACCGGTGCGACTTATTTATGGATTTTTCCAATTTTTGGGCAGCAGGGTGGCACAACTGGTAGAGCTGCTGCCTCTCAGCGAGCAGGTCCCCGGTTCAAATCCCGGTCCGGGGGCCTTTCTGGGTGGAGTTTGCATGTTCTCTCCGTGCATGCGTGGGTTTTCTCCGGGTGCTCCGGTTTCCTCCCACAGTCCAAAAACATGCATGTTAGGCTGATTGGTAACTCTAAATTGACCCTGGGTGTGAGTGAGACAGGTCCCTCTTGTAAATGAGTCCCTGTGGCTCAACGAGGCTAGCCTGTATAAATAAAGGTTGAATGAATGAAAAAAATAATTGGACAGTGCGACCTATATTCCGGTGCGACCTATAATTCGGAAAATACGGTACAGTATCCAAATGTATGTGTTTTTTGATAATTATGTAGGGTACTGTGTTAGGATAGGCGAAGTGCTTGGTAACTGTACAGTACCGTACATGTACATGTGCGTGTAGGCTCGGGTGGTCCCCGACTTACGTCAACATCGACCTATGAAAGGTGCGTGGGAACGGAACCCCTACGTAAGTCGAGGACTCCCTGTACTAACAGTAAGGCAACAGAACAAACAGATTTTAACATGAACAAGAGACTTGATTTCAGAGGTGCACAAAGTCAGAAAACTTTATCTCAGCTCAAGGAATGTGTGTAATCGTCTTTGGACCAGTTACCAGGGTAACACAGACTGGGAGTGTGTGTCTTAAACCATTACTCACAGACTTCCACCAATGAGAGAGCTGTCTGTCTAAAATCAATAAAAGCCAGAAACCAACACACACCCCTGAGCATTTTCTGGGGAACTTCTGGCATTAAGGTTTGTGCGATACAAGGCTCCAATATATGCATATATTTCTACTTATTCATGAACTGTTCTGATTATCTGTAACTCCTGTGTTGTCAAATAAATCCTTTTTATTCAAAGTGATGTCTCAGCGGTGTTGAAGCACGCAGAGTTCTCTTCTGAACTCAACACCGGTCAGCTGTGGCAGGTTGGGAATGGAAGGCAACATCATCCTTCTGCAGCTACAATTATGCAGCCAATCCTCATCCAATCACTGCAGACACCTGGTAATACAAATCCTCTCCCCGTGTTTTTTCCTTTCAGAGACTCCAGGGTCAAAAACTCCTCCGTTATCTCAAAACTGCCATTAATCCCACAGATAAAAATTGGGAGCTGATCAGGTGTTGTTTACGTCAT
Source organism: Garcialebias charrua (assembly GCA_038048925.1). Classification (NCBI taxonomy): domain Eukaryota; kingdom Metazoa; phylum Chordata; class Actinopteri; order Cyprinodontiformes; family Rivulidae; genus Garcialebias; species Garcialebias charrua. The sequence goes on along the minus strand of JBBPBX010036276.1, from coordinate 20,811 downwards.
TTCATCCTGTACTAATAAGCATAAAGGACTGTGCCTTTTAGTTTATTTTGCTGGGTATAACTTCATCAGTCAGTTCCACAAAGCGAGTCACAGTCCTGCGTAATAAACTGATTTTTTTCAACTTGTCTTGGCTCTCTGGACACAAGACCTGCTGACTTTACTATGCATTTGTTTAAAAACTCGCCTTCGGAGAAAGTCTTGCTTGCATAGTTAGCAGTTAGCAAAGTGACAGCTGATATCTTTGAAAATCCCAACAGTTTCTTGGCATAATACTGCCTTTTTAGGATCTCAGTGAAAAAATATGTTGATGTCCACCCTGTATTAAACTTGACATTCACTGTACATTTTTCTTTTCTTTGATCAGCTCAGTTTTACAGAAGTGTTCATAGAACAAAGTTAAAAAGTGAAGAAGAAGAAATTACTTCTTCTTCACTTTTACTTTGCCTCCAATACACACAAGTGTATTGTAGTGCCCCTCTACTGGGGAATTGTGGGAACAACAGGTAAAATTACACCAGTTTTTTTTTTTTTTTCCGTATTAAATTTAGTTTTTTTTATATATTTGCTTTACTTTGAGCTCCTCATGTATGCCTGCATCTGGGTCCAACCATCTGTGATCACCATAAAGAAAAGTATTGAAAAAATGTTTTTAATAAAGAACTAGCACTTTTTTTTTGAAAGAACACCTTTCATGCCAGAGATTGCATAACTTGTGGTGTGTTTGAGTAGCACATCTCATCCCAATTGCTCCCCGGCGTGCTTTCTATAGCTGCCCACTGCCCCACCTGTTGGGTTAAATGCAGAGTCAAATTTCGTCCTGTATGGAAACATACACAGATGACAAAAATGTGACATTATTATTATTATTATTATTATTAGATGATTATCTTGTGTTAAACTGTAGTTATAGTTGTTTTTAAATAAAACCAGTCTCATGTGATACAGCATCCAACAGGATCTTGTAACTTTTAGTGCTGGAGATGACTCTAAACTGTTACAACTATTAAGGTTTGTAGCTCACAATCTGGAAAATTGGCTGAGTTGTAGCAATTTTTGTACTTGCCAAATTAGTTGTGGCAGCCATCTTAAATTGGATTGATTTAAAAAAGTATTGTTATACATAAACTCATGATTACTGTTTGAAAGGTTAATTAAAATAGTTATCTAGTTCGTGAGATATTTTTTTAACAGACAGAAAAACAAATGCTAATGCAAGCAAATGCATTGTTACCCATCATTGGTCTTTTCGATGCATAATCATAATCTTTTTGCTTCTTTATTTAAGAAAAAATATATATTGTGACCTATGCTAGTATAGCTACAGCTGCTGCTATATACATTTGCAAATGTTCACACTATCTCATTTAAATAAGCATGTAATGCAAACATGACTGTGTTGGGAAAGGAGATTTTAGAGGGTGGAGTTGTTTTAAGATGACAATTAAAATTAAACTTGATACTCAGGCAATTCAAGGAACTGTCTACAACAGGTAGGATGTTATCTGTTTATAAAATTTCCACTGAACCCCACTTTAAACTAAGTATTCAAAGCTGTGATTAGAGGAAGCTACTGTATTTTCTGAGGAAAGTTCTTGACTTGAACTAAAAAAAGAAGTAATTTTCTTTTTATTTACACAATAATAACTCTGCATCTTTAAACATGAACAGAACTTCTTGAACAAAGTTTATTATTCAAACCCAGGCCAACATTAAAGCCATGAAATGTTTTTAATAAGCGTTTCGCTTCAAATGTCTGCAGTGATTGAAGCATTAGAGTCTATCCATTCTGCCCGATGGTTTAGTCTTTGTTGCTGGATTCTGTCTGAGCTGTTTTTTAATAACTGTTTTTTAATAACTGAAGTTGTTTTAATCATTTTTCTCTGACAGAGACAGAAGAGGCACAGAATGGTGGATTCTGTAAAGAAATGAGTACAAGACATCGTTGTGACATTTGTTTTAGCGTGATGAAACAATCTGAAGTTGTAGAGCTGTTTTCACTTCATCAAGTCATGAAGATATGAACTCAAGAGTCACAATGATGAGAGGACCATGTGCAGCCGTCTATTAAACAAATACATTTGTGGATAATTTTGTTCACAAAAGCACAGCACAAAGGACAGAACTGGGTCACTTCAGACACAAATCAACATCTAAGTAAGATACAAACTGATGGGACCTCAAATGCATATCCAGGTCAACCTGGCATGGAAGCAGCAAGAGAAAAAAGTGACCTTTACAAAAATAACATCAAGCAGAACATCTGATTATTTACATAGCAGAGAATCTGCCTTCCTCCCAGTCGACCTGGGAGATTATTGAAAACTCTGTAAACTTCTCTGAGTTTCTAATTTTTGAACATGTCACACAGCAGTTTCTCCATCGGCGTGTTTCCGATGGTCCGGTGGAAGAACAGCAGCTCGATCCGCTCAGAGTTCACAAACCGCAGCGACGGAAGAAGAAGCAGCAGCTTTCCAAACCTGACGACACACAGCAAATATTAATAAAAATATATAAGCTTCAGTGAAAAACTGAGTAAAGTCTGGTAAAATAAAACACAGTTGTGTCAGTGAGCCAGTCACAAAGTCTGACTTATAGAAATAATTGAAAATTAAAGAATATAAATTATACTGTATGTTAACTTTATTAACATGTAAACATCATAATTTTCCCATGGTAGAAGAAAATTATAATTAATGAGTCAGTAGGATTTTTGGTGTATTTAGAGACCTCTTGTGGCCACAACTCTGACACAACCTTTGCTTTTAAGTCTATTAATTTTCATTCAACCTTTATT
>JBBPBX010036276.1:0-15795 GCA_038048925.1 Garcialebias charrua | reverse complement strand
TGCATTATTTACTTCATTTATTTAGTATTTACTTCAGTTTAGTAGAAACAGGAATAGAAGTGTTTGTTTCTAACTTTGATTTTATGTATAAGCTCATCAAGGGCCGGCACAAAGATCAACAGACAGTCTGCTTAAACATGTCCTGTCTTTCTGAAAGGAAAGAACTTTACCTGCTGACTGCTCCCCGCTCCATCCTCTGACTCCATGCCATCTGTTAATCTCTATTTATGATCATTATTAGTTGGGTCTGGGAGCAGCCGGGTTTTTGGTTTTTGGTTCAAACTTTAGGTTTAGTGGAGGGAACGGACTCCCACACAGCCAACAGCCTGGCTGGTTTGAAGATTTCTTCTTTTTTTATTTAGTTAGTTTTCGCTTTGTTAGCTCTTAGCTCACTTGGTGTTACTGTATATTGTACAAGCATTTTTGAAGAAAATGCATTTAAAACTAACAAAGTTCAGTCAGGTCCTCTGGATGGTTTCTGCTTGTTGAAATGTTTCATCTTTCATTCAAAGGACTTCATCAGTCCAAGGAGCCACAGCAAACTCAGTCTTATAAATAACACCTTCACATAGTGGTTCAACCAGTTTGATGGAGCCTGTTGAAGTCTTTTGGATAAAAGACGAAACATTTCAACAAAACAAAACTATCCAGAGGACCTGACTTAACTTTTGTTAGAGTTTTCTACCTGAATTATTGAACATGAATCAGGATAAAATCAGAACAAGCGCTCAATACAAAAACAACTGGACTTTATTTGTTACAGAAAACGTTTCACCATCCATCCATCCATCCATCCATCCATTTTCGTCCGCTTATCCGGGGTCGGGTCGCGGGGGTAGCAACCTAAGTAGGGAGGCCCAGACTTCCCTCTCCCCAGCCACTTGGAGCAGCTCCTCTGGGGGAATCCCAAGGCGTTCCCAGGCCAGCCGAGAAACATAGTCCCTCCAGCGTGTCCTGGGTCTTCCTCTGGGTCTCCTCCCGGTGGGACATGCCCGGAACACCTCACCAGGGAGGCGTCCAGGAGGCATCCTAACCAGATGCCCGAGCCACCTCAACTGGCTCCTCTCGATGTGGAGAAGCAGCGGCTCTACTCCGAGTCCCTCCCGGATGACTGAGCTTCTCACCCTATCTCTAAGGGAGAGTCCAGACACCCTGCGGAGAAAACTCATTTCAGCCGCTTGTATCCGAGATCTTGTTCTTTCGGTCACAACCCAAAGCTCATGACCATAGATGAGGGTGGGAACGTAGATCGATCGGTAAATTGAGAGCTTTGCCTTTCGACTCAGCTCTCTCTTCACCACGACAGACCGGTACAGCGCCCGCTTCACTGCGGATGCTGCACCTATCCGCCTATCGATCTCACGCTCCAGTTTTCCCTCATTCGTGAACAAGACCCCGAGATACTTAAACTCCTCCACTTGGGGCAGGACCTCATCCCCGACCCGGAGAGGGCATGCTACCCTTTTCCGGCTCAAGACCATGGCCTCGGATTTGGAGGAACTGATCCTCATCCCGGCCGCATCACACTCGGCTGCAAACCGCTCCAGCGAAAGCTGTAGATCACGATCTGATGAAGCCAATAGGACCACATCATCTGCAAAAAACAGAGAAGCGATTCTAAGGCCACCAAAACGGATCCTCTCAACACCTTGGCTGCGCCTAGAAATTCTGTCCATAAAAGTTATGAACAGAATCGGTGACAAAGGGCAACCTTGGCGGAGTCCAACTCTCACTGGAAACGAGCCTGACTTACTGCCGGCAATGCGGACCAAGCTCTGACACCGGTCGTACAGGGACCTAACAGCCCATATCAATGGGCCTGGTACCCCATACTCCCGGAGTACCCCCCACAGAACCCCCCGAGGGACGCGGTCGAATGCCTTTTCCAAGTCCACAAAGCACATGTAAACTGGTTGGGCAAACTCCCACGCACCCTCCAGGACCCTGTTGAGGGTGTAGAGCTGGTCTAGTGTTCCACGACCAGGACGAAAACCACACTGCTCCTCCTGAATCCGAGGTTCGACTATCCGACGGACCCTCCTCTCCAGAACCCCTGAATAGACCTTACCAGGGAGGCTTAAGAAAACGTTTCACCCTCTATCCAAATTGTATTGAGCGCTTGTTCTGATTTTATCATGTCCTGGATGACTGAGAATCTTCACCAGCACATGAATCAGGATGTTTCTTCAAAACGCTGAATATGGTGTATGAACCCAGGACGTCTCACACCTTTTGAATGTCAAATTTTGATAGGCACTAAAATAATGAACAATTAGGAAAATACAGGTAAACTGTAAGAAATAAATGAGCTACAGTTATATTGGAGAAATCTTTTGTCAAGTTTAAAATTATGTGATAGATAGATAGATAGATAGATAGATAGATAGATAGATAGATAGATAGATAGATAGATAGATAGATAGATAGATAGATAGATAGATAGATAGATAGATAGATAGATAGATAGATAGATAGATAGATAGATAGATAGATAGATAGATGGATGGATGGATGGATGGATGGATGGATGGATGGATGGATGGATGGATGGATGGATGGATGGATGGATGGATGGATGGATGGATGGATGGATAGATAGATAGATAGATAGATAGATAGATAGATAGATAGATAGATAGATAGATAGATAGATAGATAGATAGATAGATAGATAGATAGATAGATAGATAGATAGATAGATAGATAGATAGATAGATAGATAGATAGATAGATAGATAGATAGATAGATAGATAGATAGATAGATAGATAGATAGATAGATAGATAGATAGATAGATAGATAGATAGATAGATAGATAGATAGATAGATAGATAGATAGATAGATAGATAGATAGATAGATAGATAGATAGATAGATAGATAGATAGATAGATAGATAGATAGATAGATAGATAGATAGATAGATAGATAGATAGATAGATAGATAGATAGATAGATAGATAGATAGATAGATAGATAGATAGATAGATAGATAGATAGATAGATAGATAGATAGATAGATAGATAGATAGATAGATAGATAGATATATATAGATATATATATATATAGATATATATATATATAGATATATATATATATATAGATATACNTATACATATATATGCATTTACATGTATATACATATATATGCATTTACAAGTATATGCATATATATGTATGTATATACATATATATGCATATACAAGTATATGCATATATATGTATGTATATACATATATATACATATATATGCATTTACATGTATATACATATATATGCATATACAAGTATATGCATATATATGTACATGTATGTATATACCGTACATATATATACATATATATGCATATAAATGTATATACATACACAAGTGTCCGGGGTGCTGCAGGTTCACAAGGCTCTGTTGTTACTGTACTGGACTAACGTAGCTGGGGTTTTAAGCTCAAGTTTCTCCTGACATTACTAAATATGATTGGCTGACATCCGTCATGTGATACCTGGCTTGAAGAGCACAATGGCCTTGAGGCAGGCAAACTCAGTGGGGTCGACAGCCAAAGCCTTGAAGCGGCTGAAGACCTCCTGCAGGAGGCGCAGGTCCAGGCCGGTGTAGCTGGTCTTGCCCTGCATGCCTGGACAAAGGTCAGGCAGAGACAGAAGGGGACAGCTGTCCAGCGGCAGAGACCACTGGACGGCACAGAGCAGGAAGAGCTCGCTCCACGCCTCCTCCAGCAGGATCACCTGCAGGAACACAACGAACTGAAGGTCAAACTGAGAATAACCCCTGGAAGAATCTGCGTGGAGTCGTCAATTCATCTGCAGCTTTGAAAAATGGATGGGAGGTGAAACGTTTCAGCACAAAAAAAGAAACTGTCCAGATGACCCGACTGAAAATTGTTGGATTGCATACCTGGATTATTGAGCATGGACTTTGTTGGCTTCAAAAAACAGTTTCTGACAGAAAAATACAACAAATACAGTAATTGAACTTCAAAGTTGTATTTTAATCCAGAGTCAAATTAATGTATTAGTTTTTACAAGAAGGATAAAAACACAGTCTTCTTGCTTTTAAACTGCTTATTATTTTACATTTTGACATAGATTCAGACAATATAAAGAAATAAAAGAATAGATCAAGTTAAGTAATTCATTCTTAAGTTTTGAAATACCTTCTGGCTCAAACATTTGGTGAAATTTGACATAATCTACAACCAGCAATGAAAATGTAATTTGTTTTTCTATTTTTTCCATTTATATATAATAGATGTAAACAGCCATGCCCTAATTTAGTTGAAAAGTGCTGAAAAACATGTTGGTACAGAGCGAGCGCTCGCTCATTAAAAATCGAGTTTTCTTTTGTTGTGGGCAAAAAAAAAGTTGCATTTGTTTAAATTAGTTAAAATTAGTTAAAATTATTAACAACCAACAAAATGATTTACCAATCTAACAGTCAAAATAAAACTGTATTGTTTTTGTGATTGTCCTGTGATTTACACAGACATTTATTATTGACTCTATGTTAAAGCAGAAGAGAATTTGAGATTCTGTAATCTAGTTTTTATTTATTTATAATTTTTAAACATAATTAATACAAAATAAAAGATTACCCAACATAGACCTTTTAAACTTGATAAAGGACGACTTCCGAGTGCCTCTTTTCTATTAGTACGGTTTGACTCGGCTCGGCACAGTATGAGTTGTGTTTCCATGACGCCAAAGTCCATGCTCTATAATCCAGGTATAAAATCTAACAGTGTCCAGTCAGGTCATCTGGACGGATTATTTTTGTGCTGAGACATTTCCCCTTCCATCCAGAACGCTTCATCAGTCAAGGAAACACACAACACAAAACTTATTCTTCCCCCAACAGCTGACTCCAAAGTGGAACAAACCAGTTACTGTATGTTGGTGTAAGATGGTGTCTCTCCTCCGGTGCCCACCCTCTCCCTCATCGACAGTCATGTCAAACTGGTTCAAAACACCAAAGTCCTTGCTCAATAATCCAGGTATAAAATCCAACAGAGGGCAGGAACTGGAGGAGAGGATGTGCCCCAGAGGCCATTTTAGCACCAGCATAACTTTGGAGTAGGCTGTTGGTGTAGAATCAGTTTAGGTGTTTCCTCAGACTGATGAAGCCCTTCGGATTGAGGGCGAAATGTCTCAGCGCAAAAAAGAAAACGTCCAGATGACCTGACTGAACATTGTTGGATTTTACACCTGGATTACCGTGCCGAGCCGAGTCAAACCACACTGTACCGTTACTAAAGGTACTAATGGAAAAGGGGTCAAAGGGACTGAAAAAGGGGCCGTTCCATGAACCAATGCTAGTGGAAGAGCTTTGGAACCGTGCCGAGTCGAGTTGAACCATGCTGTACCGTTACTAATGGTCCCATAAAAGGCTCAGAGTGGGAGGCTCACCTGGTCTCTGAAGGGCAGGTTGGAGAACACCGGCAGGTTCTTGGCCCACTTCACCGACATGAAAAGCAGCCTGGCCGAAGTCTCGTACACGTTCTCCGAGCTGGACGGGTACAGAGCCATGTGGTACTCCGAGGACGGCCTCTCCGGCTCGTTGCTCGTCACGTCGATGTTTTCATCCACTAAAAGGCAGAAAGATTCAACTGAATTAATTTCATTCATAAAGCACCAAGTCACGAGAGAAGTCGTCTGAAGGCACTGAACAGAAACGTTCACGCGCAGATAAAAGCCAGTCAGTAAAGTTCTCTGTCTACGGAAGGAAGGGTCAAGATGAGGTCAGAATGAAAAGTTCACGGGAGAAAAAACTTTGTGGAACCAAAAAGCCAACTTCAGGAAGGTTTAACCTTCTGTTCACTTTATCTTTAAAGTTTGACAATTTGAAATAAAAGATTTTAAAAAATACAGAGATAAAAAAACAGTTGTTGAAACAAACTCAGTTTAATAAATTAATAAAAATGACAGTGTTATAACAGATAATGGAGATTACGAGAGAATTCAAACAACATCAGCTTATTTCCAACTGATTGAAGTGTCTTATTTCCATTTTATGTCTCTAAAAGTGGAAAAACATTCACATTTCCTGCTGAGCCTCTACAGTCTGCCACATTAAAGATGCAGTCTGCAGTTTCTGTAGTGCAGTCTGTAAGTTTTCTAAAAATATTTTTTTAACATATTTCTTCACTCTGTCACTATCTCCTGACAGACTGATGTTGACAAAGTAATCTCTGGAAAAAACTGTAGTCCCCTTGCTTCTCCAGGTGTTACTAAAAGCATTTCTAAAAAGCCACAGTGACCCGCCGTTAACCAGCCAATAAAAACAGAGCTTCTCACTTCTCACGCTCCTAACCCACGCCCCCGCCTGTCCCAGCCCCAGCGGCCGCGCACGTTCTCGTTGAAATTATTGCAAAGCGATGCAGGACTGTTTTGTATGTGACACAAATGTATTAAATTCCCCTTCTTCATCCCTGATCTGGACTTTTCTTTTGTTTTTTTGCCAAAAGTCAAGTGATCGCTTCCTCCTCCGCTGACTCCATGAGTGAAACAATGAGGAAATGAATGAATTTGTCACGAGCGAATTAAACTCAGGTTCAACGTGGCTGTGCGCGGCTCTGCAGATTTCCTGGTGTGCTGGACCAGTGCTCCATGTTTTTATTTTATTTTTTAGAACGTTTTATTAACATATAAACACAGAACTTTGCAGCGGTTGAGACAAGACATGCAGTGGAGGCGGAGCTAAGGAGGCAGAGCTGAATTTCAGCGAGAGCAAGGGGGAGCAGAGCCATATATGGCTCTGAGGGGGAGGGATCAGAATGCTTTGCCTGTTGAAAATTTTTCTAAGTGCTGCGTTCTACAGAAACTGCAGACTGCACCTTTAATCCAACAACCGACACTGAATCTTGTAAAACAAATGAAGGGAACTAAAAATGTGACTTTTATTGATCTTTTACAGTCGATAAGATGTTTTTAAATCCCATCAAACTTTCAGAATCCAGATCAACTCCTTTAACGTCTGTGTATCTGTAAATGTTTCAAACTTTTAAGGGTTGTTGAGAATTTCAGTTTATAATCTAATCTATAATTCTGGACCTCACCGTCCTCGGGCTCCAGTTTGGCGCAGGTCTCTGCCGTCATCAGGCTGGCCATGAAGCGGTGGTTGTTCTGGGGACTGCCGCAGTGCTGGGGGGGCACGGAGGAGGTGATGGACATGGAAGAGGTGATGTGGGGCCACGTGATGACAGAGCCGCTGGAGGAGGAGGAGGAGGAGGAAGAAGAAGAGGAGGAAGAGGAGGTGGGCTCTCGTGTGGTGGCCAGGTGCTCCTTCTCAGGATCCACATCGATGGAGTCCAGGCGGACCTGAGCTGTGCTGCGGGGCTGACGCTCGTTCTGCACGGCTGAGAGACAAAACCCAAGACAAGGACCAGGTCTGAAATACAGCTGAAGGTTTTGTCAGTTTGGACAAGGTTTATGGATGTTTTTAACAACAATGTGTTGGAGTTATCAGAGACGAGGAGCTGGTTTGACAGTCCCAGTCTTCCTGTCAACTTGGAGGATAAGCTTATAAAAACAAGTGTCGCACACTGTCCGTGACTGCATTCTTCTGTACATGTGTGTGATCTGTTGTGAGAATCTGTCCTTGCAAGTAAAACTGTTTAAAAACCTTCTCCTGTCCTCCACTGTGGCTCCTCTGAGGAAGTCAAATGAATGGAGGATGTTTTCATCCATCAGTTTTCAGTGAGGTGTCCACCAACTCACCGTCCTTGTTCATGCCCGCCTGCAGGCACTTCTTCAGCCGGCAGGCCTGGCACTGGTTCCGATGGGCTTTGTCCACTGGACACATACCGGTACCAGCCTGGCATCTGTAAACCCAGAGTCAAGCCTTTTAAAAGGAAAGTCCACACAAAAATAAATAAAATTACATCCACACCTGGAAATTTCTACAGAAGTTACATCTAAATGTAAAATGTATAAAAATGCAGAAAAACAATCAAACTAATTAAAACTTGTTAGAGGTTCTTAAAGTCAGGGCCATAGTGCTGAGTGTGGTTTACACTAAATATTTTAGATTTAAAGATTTTCACATGAAGGACATTTGTTTTTAATTTTATAATGTAGATAAAAGTCATGATTTGATTTGAAAACTAATTCACCAATAATTGTTTAAACTGTGCTATATCTGTTTTTATCATAGCGTTTGCACATTTTACTGATCCAATACATAAACTGTAACATTTTAGATAACTGTAACAAACTAAACAACAAAATATTCTTATTTTATGCCATAACATGATCTGTTTTCTTTATATTCTACTGAAAAGCTAATAACCTTTTCTATTTGATAAAGTGAACGGATTATGAATCAAACTGTTATGTTAAGGCACTATTTGTAATTAATATATTCATATTTTTGTCAAACACTTGCAAACTGTATTTTCTTCAGTAAAATCTGAATTTTTTTAATTTGACACTTTCTTAAGAACCTGAAAATAAAATTATTTTTAATAACCTGAACCTTGATTACACTTTTCTTGTGCTTGTTAATCATTCCCTGCAATGTTCTGGACTAAAACCACAACGTGTTTAAAAAATATCCTCATTTTGTTGGTTCTGCACAGAAAACTGAGCGTGTGTCTTGATTTCCCAGAATGCACCTGGCAGGTGGTTCTACGTGATGGAGCTGTTTGGGGACTCGCCTGTAGATGAGCCTCCTCCTCACGCTGCGCTTGAAGAAGCCGCTGCAGCCGTTGCAGGCGTAGATGCCGTAATGTTTGCCGCTGCTGGTGTCGCCGCACACTCTGCACAGCAGGGCCGGGCTCAGGGCTTTGCCCGGAGCCGGACTCTTGGCTGTGGGTCAAACACAAACAGTTAGTGTCATTCATCCAGCCCGCTATTGTTCCACACAGGCACCGACCATCTGCACCAACAGCTCCGTCTGCACTGTAAACAAGTCATTACTGAAACATGTGAAAATATCATTTAGTGCTTGGTTATGAGTTTAATAATCAAATGGATAGAAATAATGTCATGCCAGCTCTCATATTAAAACATTCATATAGTTTGTGCCTAACGCTCTAAATTGAGGTTAATGTACTCGATCGAGATGTTTCCGTTCAGTTCTGTTCTGAATATTTCATAATTAACGAGCGTGAAATTCAGTTCAGGAGTTTCTGTTTAGTTTGTTTTCATTCCCACTTTTGGCTGAGCTCCTGTCTTTCAGGCCTCGTGGACGTTGGCGTCTCTTACCTCCTCTGCTGTCCTCAGCCCCACCGCTCCCAGAGGACTCAGAGGGGGACGAGGACGGCGCCATGGGGATCTTCGTCAGGTGATCCTCCATCATCTTCCACTGGATATGGCTCTCTGAAGGACTGACGGATGAGGAAAGTAATGGTCTCCTTCTGAGTCTCAAACGGTCCTTGACCTTGCTGCTGGTGGACACCTGGGAGCTTCTACTGTGCAGAGGTGATGCAGATGGGCTGGGGTCCCGCCATGAGCTCCAAGCGACACTTGTTGCACAGCGACAGGTTGCGTGTTCTCTCCGGGTCCTCCTCAGCAGCAGGTCCTCAAAAGAAAGCCCCGAGGGGTGGAGGCTGGAGGATTAGCCCCAAGCGCTGTGTAAGCAGCATGCCTATTTGTCATCCTCTTAATCTTTACTGTTCATCGTACTGGATCAATCAGTCACATTGCCAGAACGATGGTGCTGCTCAGGTGCGGACCTGCAGCGAGTCTGCGCACACGACCCTCTGAGCTGCTGCTCGGTGGAGTTGTAACTTTAGACCAGTTGTCCTCCAGCTCCTCGTGTCTCCTCTGTCCACATCAGTCAACGCTCGTCTTCCACGTCTGCATTTAAACAGATGATTACATGCATTATTATGTTTACCAGCCTCTTCAATTTGTATTTCCCCTCCAGTTTCAGACTCTGGAGTTCAGCTCCGTTTCCCTCCGGTGTATATTTGATCTGTGTGATTGCCTCGCGTTCGTAATGACTCCTAGTGTTTGCCGAGGAGTTCTGCTTATTAACTCCCATTTTCCTTGTGTTTATGACAAACTGGAGACCGTCCTGTTCCCCCTGTCTGCCAGAGACAAAGGTCACAGGGGGAATAATAGAGTTTTGAATGTCTGATGTTCAGGCCAGCACTAACTCAGCTGCTGGCTCGGCTTCCATTCATTATTAAGACGTTATTATCTCATATGTGGCATTCATATAAGCAGTTCTCAAATCCAGCTGATATGAATACTGAACAATATTACTGCCCCAAAACTTTTTTTAAATTTCCGATTGAATTGAAGTTTTAAGTAAATGCTTGTGTTAAAAAAAAATAAAAAAGAATTGGGGGAAATTTATGGTTTCTTAAAAAGTGAGCTGTTTCAAATTGAAAACAACAACAATGTCAAACTACTGTATTACAGCTCCATCAACAGTCAGCTGCTCAGTCAGCTTTTTGTCCTCCATCATGCAGCGAAGAGAAGGATGGAAATACCCTCCATCAGTCCGTCTGTCTGAGCATGTTGTGAGCATAACTTAAAAAATACTGTAAGTGTGGCACAGACTTCCATTTGGTGTGTGGCTGTATCTATGTAAGAAAGTTTCCTTTCAAAAATTGGGTTGCCACGTCAAATCCAAGATGGCCACCACCCTATATATAGCACCCACCATCACCATATCATTTGAGGAAACTATGCTTTCTTACAAAGTGTTGTAAGCTCAATCATTCAGATAGATAACAAAAAAGGTGAAATCATGTCATCCGGACCAGTTTCTTTAAGTGAGAAACATTTTGTCTTTCATCCAGAGGACTTCCTCAGTCGACGGTTGTTTCAAGACAACCTCCTGTTGGAATCTCAAAAGTAGGCGTTTAATAAATGCAAAACACGTCCATCCAAAACAATCAATCATCATGTACAACAATGAAATGTTTTAGGCCAGAAGCCCAACTTGCTACTCACAGAAACAGTCTGAGGACAACCAAGACCAAAGAGGTTCAGAAAAAGTGTTGGAAGCTCAATCATCTAAGTAGAAAACAACAAAAAGGTTAAATCAGGTCATCTGGACCAGTTTCTTTAAGTGAGAAATGTTCATTCTAGTTTTTTTTATTGCTTACCAGTATACCCTGATGCATGCTCAATAATCCAGGTAGAAAAATCTAAAAAAGCTAAGTCTGGTCCTCTGGACATTCAAAAAACAAAAAAACAAAACAAAGCAAAAAATTGTAGAAACGTTTCGTCTTTCGTCCGAAAGACTTCCTCAGTCTGAGGTGCTGGGTTCAGCTCAGTCTTATAAATAGCACCCTCTCACAGTGTTACACAACCAGTTGGCTGATGACAGCCTGAAACCAGCTGCTCACATGATCAAGGAGGACCATCAGCCTAACAATGGATCGTTAGCACCCTGATGGTTGTTTGCTATTCACAGAGGGCTGAGTGATACCAGCAATCACAGCATTGTAGGAGGGGGACAGTTGAACTCGGAGGCCTCCACCCCTGTTTAATGATGGGCGGTTTCTTTTCACAAAGATGGCCTCCTTTACTCCTCTCTCAAACCATCGTTCCTCTCTATCAAGGATGTGAACATCTTCATCCCTGAAAGAGTGACCGCTGGCCTGGAGATGAGTGTAGACTGCAGAGTCCTGACCTGATGATGTTGATCTTCTGTGCTGGGCCATCCTTTTGGTAGAAAGTAACTCCAGTATAGTTTCCTCAAGTAACTGGGGTGGCTGAAGATCTGTGGTAGACAAGGCCACCATTGATGGCTCCTCCATTGCACCTGGTGGTGGATATATTTTCTCCCTCATCTTGCCATGATCCATCACTGCACCACCTCAGACAAGAATAAAAATAAAAATCTACCTATCTACTTCTACTGTGCAGCTCTATCCACTTGAACATATTGCAGCAAAAACTGGTTTAAATGCATTTCCATTTCAATTCCAGTCCAGAAAAACACGCATCTCAAAATCTACAAACATTCACTGATCAAATCCCTCAGCGCCAGCGAACATCGGCGTACCACTTGTTATAATGTGATAATGTGGCGCAAGTTATAATGCCCTCAGTGGTTTCTATCTGTTAAAGGACACCAACACCTGAGTGTACATACAGTGAGTAGAGTGTAGTGTAGAGTACTTGGGTGTGCACCTGAATGACAACCACAGCTGGGGCAGCAAAACCACCAGCCTGATCAAGAAAGCTCATCAGAGACTCTACTTCATCTGGTCTGAGAAGCTCAGTCCTCACCTCCTTCTACAGGTGTGCAGTGGAGAGCATCCTGTGCTCCAGCATCAACGTGTGGCATGGAGGCTGCACAGCTGCAGAAAGAAAAGCTCTGCAGAGAGTGGTGAAGGCTGCACAGAAGATGTTGGAGTCAGTCTCCCCACCATCACAGACATCTACACCTCCAGATGCAGGAAGAGAGCCACCTGCATCATGAAGGACCCCACTCACCCAGCACACACACTTTTTGCCCCACTCCCCTCAGGAAGGAGGTTGAGGAGCATTAAGTGTAGAACCACTAGACTGAGGAACAGCTTCTACCCTGAGGCTGTTAGACTCATGAATATCTAACCAGAATAACCACCATGTTGCTGCTGATCTGTTTCATGTTGCTGCTGATCCGTTTCATTCATTCATTCATTCATTCAACCTTTATTTAGTCAGGTAAATCTTATTGAGCCTCATGGCTCATTTACAAAAGCGACCTGCTAAAACTAAAGAACGATGAACAGCAATGGTAGAATTTCCTTAAACAATAAACAATAAACAATAGAAAACAAAAGAGAGAAAAAAACAAAAGAGAGAAATACATTTTTTTTTAACAAAGTATCAAAAAACTAGCAAAACATTATAAGGTAGATGTATAAAATCAAAGACAGGAACAAATCTGCATTGGTTTTTGCCAGGATTCCAACAGATTCTGAAAACCATTTAGAGAAGTCAAGGTCGAGAGCTTCAGATCTTTTTGTAAGATATTCCATGAAGCAGGAGCGGAGTAGGAGAAGGCCCTTTTTCCAAGTTCAGTCCTCACTGACGGAACACTGCAGGTAATCATGTCCTGAGAGCGCACGCTGTAGCTGCACTCACGCAAAGACATGTAGGAGGAGATGTATGAGGGCAGCAGACCAAGAAGTGATTTAAAGATGAAAATGTACCAGTGGAAGAGTCTGCGTGAGGTTAATGATGTCCAGTTAACCAGTGAATACAGGGTGCAGTGGTGGGTACGATAATCACAACCAGTTATGAATCATGCATGCATGACTCACTGGAAATATGCTTAAAGTTAGAAAACACTCACCTGCGCAGACACCTCTTGAAAAATCTTTTCATTGCACGTCACTCCATCCAGCTCCCTCTGAATATTTTCATCGGCCAGCAAATACAGAAAAGCCTGAACCTCCGTGTTTGACCACGGTTGTGACATAATTATTAGCCTGCAAGTTAGTGCACCATGATAGACCACATCCAACATCTGCAGGGTGCTTGTAGGAGCATTCATGTAGAGAATGTCACCGTAATCAATGGAGGGAAGGAAAGTCACAGACACAAGGCATTTCCTAACATTCAGTGTTAGACATGATCTGTTTCTGAAAAAGAAACCCAGTTTAACTTTCAGTTTCTGTTTTCCACGTGGAGTTTAAAAGAGAGATGTGAATCGACCAGTATACCCAAATATTTATAGGAATCAACAAACTCAATAGTGACATATAGTTTCATGTTGCTGCTGATCTGTTTCATGTTGCTGCTGATCTGTTTCATGTTGCTGCTGATCTGTTATGTTCTGTTTCATGTTGCTGCTGATCTGTTTCATGTTGCTGCTGATCTGTTTCATGTTGCTGCTGATCTGTTTCATGTTGCTGCTGATCTGTTTCATGTTGCTACTGATCTGTTTCATGTTGCTGCTGATCTGTTTCATGTTGCTGCTGATCTGTTTCATGTTGCTGCTGATCTGTTTCATGTTGCTGCTGATCTGTTTCATGTTGCTGCTGATCTGTTTCATGTTGCTGCTGATCTGTTTCATGTTGCTGCTGATCTGTTTCATGTTGCTACTGATCTGTTTCATGTTGCTGCTGATCTGTTTCATGTTGCTGCTGATCTGTTTCATGTTGCTGCTGATCTGTTTCATGTTGCTGCTGATCTGTTTCATGTTGCTGCTGATCTGTTTCATGTTGCTGCTGATCTGTTTCATGTTGCTGCTGATCTGTTTCATGTTGCTGCTGATCTGTTTCATGTTGCTGCTGATCTGTTTCATGTTGCTGCTGATCTGTTTCATGTTGCTGCTGATCTGTTTCATGTTGCTGCTGATCTGTTTCATGTTGCTGCTGATCTGTTTCATGTTGCTGCTGATCTGTTTCATGTTGCTGCTGATCTGTTTCATGTTGCTGCTGATCTGTTTCATGTTGCTGCTGATCTGTTTCATGTTGCTGCTGATCTGTTTCATGTTGCTGCTGATCTGTTTCATGTTGCTGCTGATCTGTTTCATGTTGCTGCTGATCTGTTTCATGTTGCTGCTGATCTGTTTCATGTTGCTGCTGATCTGTTTCATGTTGCTGCTGATCTGTTTCATGTTGCTGCTGATCTGTTTCATGTTGCTGCTGATCTGTTTCATGTTGCTGCTGATCTGTTTCATGTTGCTGCTGATCTGTTTCATGTTGCTGCTGATCTGTTTCATGTTGCTGCTGATCTGTTTCATGTTGCTGCTGATCTGTTTCATGTTGCTGCTGATCTGTTTCATGTTGCTGCTGATCTGTTTCATGTTGCTGCTGATCTGTTTCATGTTGCTGCTGATCTGTTTCATGTTGCTGCTGATCTGTTTCATGTTGCTGCTGATCTGTTTCATGTTGCTGCTGATCTGTTTCATGTTGCTGCTGATCTGTTTCATGTTGCTGCTGATCTGTTTCATGTTGCTGCTGATCTGTTTCATGTTGCTGCTGATCTGTTTCATGTTGCTGCTGATCTGTTTCATGTTGCTGCTGATCTGTTTCATGTTGCTGCTGATCTGTTTCATGTTGCTGCTGATCTGTTTCATGTTGCTGCTGATCTGTTTCATGTTGCTGCTGATCTGTTTCATGTTGCTGCTGATCTGTTTCATGTTGCTGCTGATCTGTTTCATGTTGCTGCTGATCTGTTTCATGTTGCTGCTGATCTGTTTCATGTTGCTGCTGATCTGTTTCATGTTGCTGCTGATCTGCTTCATGTTGCTGTGTTTGTTCATCTGCTCACACAGACTCATGTTTGTGCTGCTGTTTGGCATATTGTTTTTGTACTATTAGTACTTAGTGTATTTCTAGTTGATGTCTTTCTTATGCCTCTTATCCACAGGTCTGGTTCCTGTAAGGTCCCATTGTGGCTAGTTTGGGCCAGTTCCTATGGGACCGGTTTATTTCTGTACCCACTGCACGCTTAGGACCCCTTTAGTGGGCGTGAAGTTCTCCTGCAGTGGGCGGGTAATTCTCCTGCAGTGGGTGGATCATTAATATCAACGCTTCTAACCAGCTGGTGGCGCTAGTGATACATTAAGCTCTTTATTAACCACTAACACACACATTAGAAGAAGAGCTGGAAAAGAACACACAACCAAAGTGGATGAGCTTGTTTCTTTTTTGAACATTCTGCTTTGTCTGTGGCTTTTTCAGCCACAGACAAATGTTCATATACAGTATATATATATATATATGTGTGTGTGTATATATACACATATATGTATATATATTGTATATACATACATGTGTACACATACAAACATATGCGTGAGTATATATATATATATATATACACACACACGTGTTTATATATATACATACATGTGTGTATATATACAAATATATGTACACATAC